>JAAMXP010001881.1:0-10583 GCA_019693395.1 Ettlia oleoabundans | reverse complement strand
GAAGCAGAGTGATGCCTCTGTGGCGGTCAGCCCGCTGTTGCCGTCTGCGTGCATCAGCTGGTGACATTGCTTTGCAACTCGATCTTCTGGCAGCCAGCTGAACAGGTGGGGACATTTTATAAAGAGCTCCATCAACATGTCTGCCTTCACCCCAAGGCGCCGCAAGTGATCCGCCACTGCATGTGCATGCTGCAGCGCTCCTTGCTGACGCACAACCGCAAGCTTGATCATGCTCTTGCGCAGCTTATCTGTTTTTGTTACACCACCCTTCAAGCCCAGGCTCTGTAGCAGCTGGGTGGCGTCATAGGCTGGCACGCCTGCTGCGCTGCTGCTGCTGGCGTCATTGCTGCCGCTTGCGCTGCATAGCAGGCTGCAGCCCTTCCTGTGGAGGCTGCTAAATCGCGCCACGCGGGATGTCGCAGCCCGGTCATGCCGTGCTGGCTGCGGCAGGCAGGAAGGCAAAGGCGGTACTAGAGAGTGACTCAGTAGCGTGGTGGCCACCCAGAAACGGCATCTGCACAACATACCAGCCCATTTGATGCTGCATACCTTTGATACAGCAATTCCTGCGTGCTGCACAACCAAGCCGCAGAGAGCCCTGCCGCCACTGTCGGCTGCCTGCAGCTGAATGGCAGGAGCCTTCCCTCGGGCCCGGCGAAAGACAAGCGGTGCCCCAGGCAGGTTGATCCCCCCATAGTGCGGCATGGCGGGGACGAATGCGCCGCCCTTGGCGCTGAGACGCCCGGCATCTCTGAGGAGATACGGGCTCCTGCTCAGCCCTGGTCAATCTACAGAGGACAAATGAAACTGCGATTGAGCGGAGAGCCGTGCCACCCCGTGTATCAGGCGAGGCAAGGGTCTTGAAAGGAAGCCCCTCCTCAGCATGCGCGGCGGAGGCGCAGAGGCGGCGGCAGGGGCGCTGCACTCTGTTGGTGTCGGTCTTCCTCCTGATCACTGATTGCTCACACCGTCCATCTAGCGGCAGCCTCTGAATGGTTGGAAGCTACAACGGCCCCACAATGCCCTGCCCGCAAGGGAGGCATGCCTTGCACCCAGCCCCGACGTTCATGGGGACGGCAGGAGGCTGTCGCTTCTCCAATGCGCGACTATGCATTTATTTTGTACGTTGGGCTGCTGCATGCCAAGGCCTCGCTACCTTACCAGCGGCCAAGAAGAATCTGGCTACCCCTGCCCACCCAAGACTCAGCACCCACTAAGCCCTCCCTCTCCCCACTGCGGCTGCCTGTCCTGCCCCTTCAGCATTGATGGGTGGAGAGTGGCGTATAAAGTCCAAACGGCAGCACGTGAGTAGTGAACAAGCAACTGCCAGGTGCCGGCATTGTCTTTCAATCTTGACTGCCCCAGCAATGGTTGCACGTTGGTCACCATTGCACCGCTCTTGTACACCAGGCTAAGATTGTACTAAGTTGCAACCACCAGTCTGATGTCACCGGTGCACTTGTTGCCAGCTCAAGTTGCTGCTATCCCGGGCCACAGGTGTCACGTTGAGTGTTGCACAATGTCAAACACCATACATCCAGATGTGAATCAGGAGCAATCAATTAATCAATCAGCACTCTGAATGTTGCAATTCTAGACACATACTCCAACATCAGCAAAGGGTCACACCAAAGACGTTAAGGTTTCGGGTTGCTTATGATGCTTCTTGTGCTGGGGTGCTGGTACAGCCCTCAGCGCAGCAGGCAGCACAGATTCAACCGCTCAATCTCCAGCTGTGCCTCACGCTGTGCCCACACCCACACGGGGCCAGTGCCCTCAGGGTGCCCCGCTGCTAACACCCCCACTCCTCCTGGCTGCTCCCCAGCACTGCCAGAAAAGGATCCAACTTGCGAAAGAGAGTTCGCATCGACATCGACAAGCCACACTCATTGCTGCCGTGTGCGTGCTGGGCCACTGCTGATGCCGCTGCCCGCTCACTGCAGCCTAGCTTTGCTGCCACTCCAGCCGGCAACAGGTGCAGCTGATCACGACACTCAACGTACTGCAGCCGTTGCGCCACTCTCTTTGCCGTTGACAGCATCAAGTAACAAGAGTGTTGTTCGTACAGCTGGTTGGCCGTATGCCCATAGTACCGCTGCAGCAGAAGACACCTTGCAACAAAGCTGTCTACTGCTTGTCTGATGTGTAGCAAATCAGCATTGCTCTGCAGTACAGATTTAGGATCAGCTACGCCGCATGCCACCATGTAGTGCACGTTGCACTGCCGCACATGGGGTGGGCAGTCGAGCGATCTAGGGTTTTTTTCACCATGATGGCAGCTGCCTCCTTGCCAAATGCCTGCAACAAGCAGTAGTATCAGCAGCCAATTACAAAATACTGTAAGCAAAGAAGGAGCAAAATGCGAGCTTTTGTGCAAAATCAAGCCGAGCAGCCGTGCACCATGAAGCAGAGCACAATTGGTACACGCGTGCGACAACGTTGGCAAGCCAAACTAGAAGTGGAAGCGTGAAACGCTTCAAGCACCCATACCTGAGCCAGCGCTACTGCCCGCCCTTGGAGGGTGCCTGAGGGTAGGCCGAGTCACCTGGGAGCCTTGGATCCAACAACTGCTACCTCATCTGCTGCCGCCAGCCCCAATACAGCTCCCAGCACGTCAGCGGCTTGATCCAGCTTGGCAGCGACATTTGATAACCAGAGGAACTGGGGCTGCCGCCACACCAGCTTGGCCACGGCTGCAAGCGCGCAGCCTTTTGCCACCAGTCGGTCAGCTTGGCGGCTGCAGCTTGCCTGTGGGCTGACACACTAGTGGCACGGCGCTGGGAGCCTGCCTCAGCACGGCTGCGACTGTGCGATTAGCTGCCGGTACTTAGGGCTTGGGCCCTATGCTGCTGTCTTTGCTGTGTGCCAGTATGGCAGCCAGCTCTGCACACCTATACTCTCGAAAGTGAGCTGCTTGTGGGTGCCTGTTGAAGCAGAGGGCTGCCTCTGTGGCGGTCAGTCCGCTGTTGCTGTCTGCGTGCATCAACTGGTGAAACTGCTTTGCCGCTCGCTGCTCTGGCCAGCTGAACAGGGTCGGGCAACTTATGAAGAGCTCCATCAACATGTCTGCCTTCACCCCAAGGCCCCACATGTGATCTGCCACTGCCTGTGCATGCTGCAGCACTCCCCACCGCCGCACAACCGCCACCTTGCTCATCCTGTTGCGCAGCTTATCTGTTTCCGCTTCCCACCCTTCAAGCCCAGGCTCCGCAGCAGCCGGATGGCGTCATAGGCTGGCACGCCCGCAGCACCGCTGCTGTTGGGATTGCTGCTGCCACTGCTGCTGCTGCTGCTGCTGGTACTGATATTGCCGCTGTCATCTAGACCCTGCACCAAGCCATACATAAGGACAGCGGCAAAGCTTGAGCCATGCCAGCGTCTTGATTGAGGCACTCCACAGCTGCTAGAAACGGCAGTTGATACACACCCTAGCGCATGCGATTGATATGGGAGCACTCCAAAGCAAGACATACCGTGCAGTTTTACCTGTTGAGCAGCTGAGGTTAAATAAAAGTGGTGAGGCCAGCCATGCCCTGCTGCGGCCTGGGCAGGGCAGGCGGCCAGTGTCTTCTGGTCTGCCAGGGTGCCGCAGCAACCGGGAGCGCTGATCTCACTCCGTGCTGCGTTGCGCCTGTCAATGAGCGCAGCGGTCAAACAAAAGCGTGTCGCTCCTGCGCCCAGGCATCGATATAGGACCAGGGTTGCGTCCAAGGCCAGGCGCTGGCCGCCCATTGCGTGTTACGTGCAGTAGTGATTATATCGCAGTTTGTAATCCCACCGATGCAGATATGCTTTGGCCATATTCCGTGCTTTCTTTATTGCCATTTTGAACATATTTCTCGCGCTGTGATGCTCTATTCGTGCTTGGACCATCAATATCTCCCACCGCATTGGCGTTAGAGCTTAAATCGACAGACAAGCGTGAGCTGCAGCATCCGCGAGCGAGCAGAGGTAGTGCGCGCAACTTCCCGAGCTCGCTTCTGTCAATACAATGTGCCATTAAGCTCTAACATCCCTCTGTAGCTGTAAAATTTGCCAACCTTCGCTGTTCCCGTCTGCAGTTCAAGCACCACACGGATGACCCCCAGGCCGTCGCATGTCTGTTGCAAGCGGGCAGGCATTCAGTGAGAGCTTCATTGTCGATATTGGCAGCGACTGGGAAGGGGAGGACGAAGTGCTGTCTCCGC
This sequence comes from Ettlia oleoabundans, assembly GCA_019693395.1. NCBI lineage: Eukaryota > Viridiplantae > Chlorophyta > Chlorophyceae > Chlamydomonadales > Ettlia > Ettlia oleoabundans. The sequence continues at coordinate 6,396 of JAAMXP010001881.1, read as the reverse complement.
CCGCGCCGGCAGCGGTAGCGGCAGCGTCAGAGTCCCAGCTGCTTGTGCAGGCACAGCAGCAGAGGCAATCGGCGTGCCGCAATCCCGGGTACGGCAGGCACCGCTTTCTTACACAGGTGGCGAAGGGCATCCGGGCGGCCATGGCTGGTGGTCGCACGCGGCGGCGCAACGCAACCGTCAGCACCCCAAAGACAGCTGGCAAGGCCGCAGCGGCGGGGGCACCTGCTGCACCCATTGAGGGGGGAGTCGTCACACGCACCGCCAGAAAGGCAGCGGAAGCAGCTGCAGCCACGACAAGGGGCAGCCCAGCTGGTACGAGTGGCAGAGGAAGGAAGCGGGCGGCAGCGGGAACAAATGCTGGCAGCGACGATGGGAAAGAAAACCATCCGCAGAGTGCGCAAGCCGTGGGTACCGCAGCCGCCCCCGTGATGGAGGGGGCAGATCCAACAGAGGACCATAAAGAACTAGAAGCCACGGCGCCTCCCACCAAGCGGCAGCGCCGCGCCTCTCGTGCGACTCCCGCACCGGCGGCGCCGCCCAGCAGCGGCGCCTGGGCGCCCCGCAGCGGCCGCAAAGCCAGCACCCAGAAGCAGCAAGGTGTTGTAGAGGAGGAGGGGGCTGCCGCGGCAGCTGAAGCAGGGGAGCCAAGCGACCAACAGCCAGGGGAACCGTCACGGCAGCACAAACAGCAGCAGCAACCTGAGGCTGTGCGGCAGCATAAAGAGGAGCCTCTGACCTTGATGGGGCCTCAGCCCTCGCAGGTGTGTATCTGTAACTCGGTGCTGCCGGCTTACTAGCAGCTGCCGATGCTCTAACTAAGAACTGACTGTTCTGCTCTTAGTACGGCCTGTCGCTGTGATAGGACTGCCGCCCTGTTAAGAGCTGCTGCCCTTACTGGCAGCTGGTGCTTTGATCTTAGTACAACCTGCAGCCCATCAAGGCAGCTGCTGCCCGTACTGACAGCTGGCTGCTTTGCTCTCAATGTGGCCTGCTGCTGTGGTGGGGCTGCCGCCCTGTTTCCAGCTTCTGCTCTCCCTGGCAGCTGGCTGCTCTGCTCTGGGTAAGGGCTGCTGCTGTGGTATCTGCTGCTGCTCTTACGGAGCCATGATGCTGAGAATGCCCTGCTGTGGTTCAACACTACTTGCGTGAACACCGCCAGCTGCCGCTTCCCGGGTGTGTGTTATGTCCTGTGTTGCAACCTTACTTCCTTACATCCCTACTTGCATCCTTACTTCTTTAAATGAGCTCACTCAACAGAGCAAAATAGTACAAAACTTTCCAGGCTGCCCTCACATTGCATCACCTTTGTGGTGAGTTTTTTAAATTCATCGCATGCCAGTCCCAAGCAGCAATGCACGCGTCTTTCATGCCCATGCCCTTGCCTACGTTGCTCTCCCGTTCCTGCAATCTCACACTTCTTCCCTCCCCTCCTTCCCATCGCATGCTCTGCAGTCTCTGCATGAAAGCATCCTCAAGAGCCCCTCTCCGCCCCGCCGTGCCAAGGCAACCGTGTCAACCGCCGGGGTGGGGCCACTGGGGACCCTGCTGGCGGCAGTTGGCGGCGGGCCCCAGGCCGCCGCGGCGGCGGCGGCATTGGAAGCGGGAGCTGTGGACCAGCCTGCACCTGCCGATCAGCCAGGCCAAGGGGCGGAAGCTGCCGGGGAAGCTGCTGCTGGGCCTGCTGCGGCTGCTGCCGCCGTGCTCCAACCGGAAGAACCGTTGGCGGCAGCTGCCCAGCAGGCAGTGCAGCAGGCGGCTGCAGCCGAACCGCCAGCCGCCGTATGTGGGACCTCGGCAGCAGTTGCAGTGGCAGAGGAGGGGATTGGGAGCTCTCCTCTAGCTAGCCCCCGAGCCAAACGGCAGCGTGCCTCACCAGCAGGAGATTATCTCCAGCAGCAGCAGCAAGAGGCCCTGCCAGGCCAGGGCACAGGCGGTGGACCGACAACTGCTGGTGGCGCAGCGGCTGAGGCGGCGGGGGCGTCGCCCCGGCGGCAGTCGCCACGCCTGAAGCCCTCGCTCGACCGCTCAAATGCCACAGGTAAGCCCCGCACAGCCATTTATTTTGAGGTTGATGTTGAAGTCCCTCGCTGTTGTTGGGCTGGGCTGCTGCCACAGATGCCGCAGGTAAGCGCCGCAATGTCTCTGTTTTTTTAAAGGTGAGCTTTCTACCGCAGAGGCTGGGTTGCTTGCCACAAATGCCACAGGTAAGCGCTGCGCTGCCATTGGTGTTAGGGTGAAGTCTTCATCCGTCGTTGTTGATGGGTTGCATGCCACGGACGCCACAGGTACGAGCTGCACCGTCTCTGCTGTTCAAAATTGAGCTCTCCAGCGCACAGGCTGGGTTGCTTGCCGCGGATGCAACGGGCAAGTGCTGTGTTGATTCCTTTTCACACATTTTGGTCTCACACTGCGGTTGCTGCTGGGTCGCTTGCTGTGCCCCACCGCCGCTGCTTGGGCTGCTTGCTGTAGATGCCACAGTAAGTGCTGTACCGTCTTTGTCTTGCAAAGTTAAGCGCCTACCGCCGCTGCTGGGTTGCTTGCTGTAGATGCCACAGGTGCACTTCGTCTGCACTGCCGCTGTCTCCCACGGTGAAGTGCACTTGCGGTGCAGAAACCTCCTGTCTCCCACAAGGTTCCTGCCTCTGTGTGGTTAGGCTACACAACCTGCTCCCTTTTTTTGGTCTTTTGTTGGCCGGAGTGCTGCATGGGTTTCACGCTACTGCCTCTGTATTTACCCCTAGCATGTTTCAGACTACCCTCTATCCATGTCTTTTGTGCCTTCCCTGTTGCAGGCCGGCAAGAAGGCTCCGTGCGTTTCAACCTGCCAGATGGAGCTGTCGGCCCCGGTGTCGACGGCTCACCTAATGCCAGCACAGGTGCGATGGGAATATGATGCCAGCGCATATGAGGTGGGATTGATGCCAGCACAGGTGAGATGGAACTTTAGGTTCATGGCCCATCCATACAATAAACTATAGAGTTATCTGTAGAACAAGTTCTCCTCCTGCCTGTGGTTCAGCAGTAGCTCGTTAACTTGATCTGCTTGTTGTTTCTTGTTCCCGCTGCTGTCTCTGTCTGCCCCCTGACCCGTGTGTCCTGCACTTTGCCTGCTCCTTTGGTTTGCTTGTGCCTGTGCCTGTGCCTGCACTCGAAGCCGCCGCCCTGCCAGCCATGCGACCCTTCCCTGCCATGCACCCGTATAATGCCCCCACCACCATCCACCCACCAGTCACTCAACCACCAACATCACCGTCCTGCCCATATCTGCATCGCCCCTGGTTCTTGCAGCCGCCACCCCCGCCAGCAAGCCCCCCCAGGCGGCGGAGCCACCTGAGGAGTCATGGTGGGATCCCTTGGATGCCGATAAGGTGGGTGGGGGCCCTGGCAAAGTAGAAAGGATGGGCCTTTGCAAGGTGGAAAGGGTGGGCCCTTGCAAAGGAGAAGGGGTTTGTCCCTTGAATATTGGTGGAGTACATGACACAAGGATATTGACAGCCCTAGCTTCAGTATCCAGCTCCACCTCCTTATCAGCTTGGGATGTGTGAGCTGTGAACCGCCTGTACTGCTAAAGCCCCACTCCCGCCGAATAGCGACCCACGCACACGGATCTCACATACACATCGAGCCTCACACACCTGCTTCCTCCGCCGCTTGCGTTGCAGGTGCGAGAGGTTAAGGCGGCGCTGCACATTGGAGCTTACACGCAAGGTGTGTCGTGGCGCGCTGTGCTGTGATTTGGCCCCTGTGCTGCAACTTGGCTGTGATGTGATGTGATGTGGCGGCCTGTGCTGTGGCTGTGCGGTGCTGTGCATTTCTTGGACGGCTTTTCTGCTATGATGCGGCGTCCTGGGCTTTGCATCTGACGGGTGGCTTTCTGGCCTTCTGCCGGCAAGTTTCCGTGTAGTAGGCAGGCTCAGGCGCCATCAAGCTTCCAAGCCGCCATGTTGCTGTGGATTGCGCAACATCCACTGAACCTGCTTTGTCCTTGCACACATTCCTTGCAAAAACCTATTCCATCCTTGCTGTTAATATCTTGCCCAAAACTCCTGCTTTACATTCATCGTCCATGCACCAGGCGCCATCCCGGTCTGCCGGGAGAAGCAAGCGACGGCGGTGGGCGGCTGGTTGCGGCAGCAAATGGCTCGGCGTCGCGGCGGGTCCATCTACCTGAGCGGCCTGCCTGGCACGGGTGCGGTACTACCCTCTGGTACCGCATGTACTGCCCCCGCTGGTACTTCCGTGGTGCTTCCTTAGCCTAAGCTGTGGCAGTTTTCTTAGCACAAGCCCCCCCTTCCACCCACCTGCCCCAATGCACCTCACGCACCACTTCATTTCGTTTCTGCTTTCCTGCTCGCCTGCAGGCAAGTCCCTGACCGCCCACGAGGTGCTGCGCCATTGCTGGCGCCCCACGGCCGCCGGCGGCGCCGGCGTTGACGCGTCAGACGTGATTGCCGAGCTACCGCCACCCGCCTTGATCTCCATCAACTGTATGAGCATTACAGACCCACAGCAGGTGCGTGGCTGCCCTGCATATTTGCTGATCATGTGCCTCGTCCCATTCTGCCGCTACGGCCAGTTCTGGTCTGTTGCCGCCTGCTCTACCTTCAAACCTATACACTTGGGCCTTCAAAAGTCATCCGCCTGGCCCAAATGGTTTTGCCTTCATCACATGGTAACTGTGCCTTTCCTGTCCTTCCTAGCTTGAATGCCATGCCGCCCCCCTCTCAGTCATTTTCAGGGTTCCCCTCTCTCTCGCCCCCTAAATGATATGACGCCTTCAATTGTGTTGCAATCCCCCTTTTCACGTTTTCACCTTTAAACTATGCCTGTCCTCTTCTCCCCAGCTTTGATGCCATGCCGCTCCCCTCTCAGTCATCTCAAACTTCCCTCTTCTCCGCTCCCCTCTGATAGGATGCCTTTCACTGTGTTGCAATCACCCTTTGCTCTGCCTTGTGGAAGTATTGTAAGTTGTTATGAAAATCAGGTATAAATGGTAAAGCTGAACAACGGATCTTTTTGCAGGTGGTGGAGCGCATCCTACTGGGTTTTGCGCAGGCTTGCACCCAGCCACACCCAGGCAAGTAGTGCAACAGCTAAGCAATGCAGCATTTGTTGCGGCGGATGTCTCACCCTACGAGCAGCAGTCCTTGTTGCTTGATACTTGTGCCCCTGTAACAGCTGCACAGCTTCGATGCATTTAGAGGAAGCAAGCCTACTACTTACTTCAGCTATGTACATGCAATACTAGAGAGCCAGATGGCTGGTCTGCTGCCCCTTTCTTCATTGCCTGAGGTGCCCCGCCCTTCCTTACTGCGCTTTCTTTCCTGAGTATTGCTTGCCTGCCTTTTTCGCAGCCTGCCTGCCCTGCCTGCCTCCACCAACACATACCTGCCTGCCCGCACTGGCCGCCCGCCTGACCTGCCTGCCTGCTTGCCCGCCTGCCTGCCTTCAGCGCCTGCCCTCACTGACCTCTACTTGCCTGCTTTGCCTTGCCTGCCTGCCCGGCACGCTCTGCCCTGCCCGGCCTGCAGAGGCCGTGCTGGCTGCTGGCGGGGACCCCATTGTGTACCCCTCAGCAGCAGACTCTGGCGCTGCATTGGCGGCGGCGGCTGCCGCCGCAGCTGCCGCCGGCGACAAGGCGCAGCGGCGGCGCAGTGCCGGCGATCCGTTGCAGCAGCTTCGCCGCATCGTGCTGTTCCCCCTGCCGGACGCCACGTCAGCGCCTGCCGCTGATGTGGCACCGTCCAAGGGCGCTGGGAAGAAGAAGGGCGGCGGCGGCAGGGGCAAGAAGCGCAAGGCTGGCGCAGCCGGTGCCGCTGCGGCAGCCAGCAGCGGGAGAGGCGGCAGCGTGAGGGGCATGCTGGTGGTTATACTAGACGAACTTGACTCGCTGCTCGCAGGTGATCCAGTGCTTGATTTGTTGGTGCTGCCTGCAGGGGCGTGCGTTTCTAGGTGCAGGGTCGGCTGGACTTGCTTGCTGCTTGGTTTCTTTCATTCACCGAACCCTTTCTCCATCCTAATAAATTCCCGCCACTGCACGGTCTCTGGCCATTGAAACCTTGGAAGCACATACTGGAATATGGCCCTGACAATAGATGAATTTCCAAAAGTTTACCCTGACAATCAATGATATTTCAAACCATTCAATTTAGGACCCCGCGGCGAGGAACTTGTGGAGAGCTTGTTTGCGCTGGCAGCAGCCGACCACTCCCGCCTGTTGCTGCTGGGGGCGGCCAACAGCGTGGACTTGGTGCAGCAGCTCATGCGGCCGGGGGGTGCCCTGCATGTGAGTTGACCTAATTGTTAATGTGATGGTCTTTCAGTTTGGTGATGGTGGGATATGATTGTATAGGTTGTTGATGGTGGGGTCAGAATGGCAGGGAGGTGGCGCGGCAG
>JAAMXP010001873.1:3070-36811 GCA_019693395.1 Ettlia oleoabundans | reverse complement strand
GGGCGGCGGCGGCGCGCGCGCGGCGGCGGGGGCCAACTGTGGGGAGCGCACGGTGGGCACAGCTAGTTGGCTGCTGCTGGCAGGAAAGCAGTTAGGGTGTGAGTTGCATGGGTACCTACGGCAATGCAGTGGAGTAGTTTACACCTGCTGGCGGTTGTGATGGCCTCAGCATGGCCTGACCAGCGGTCGAATGGAAAGCAGCAATCACAAACGATACTTGCAGTCGCCCCCATTGCATACTTGGGCCCTACTGTGTAAGGCCGGTTCTAGTAGATTGATTGATAAGTGTAGTGGTAGGAGGGCTGGAGCTGGAGGGGGGGAGGGGGGGCGTTACGTTCGGAGGTGCATGTTCGGAGGTGCCGCTGTACTGTCAAGAAAACCCCCCAAAAGCGGGCTTAATGTAGTGGTGCAATGGACGCATACTTGCAGCAGGGAAGCCTACTGGCTTTGCTGCTGCAAGTGCTCCTGTTGCCCTGAAGGAAGGTGCTTTTAACCGCCTTGGGCGCTGCACATCCTCAATATGGCCCAGATGGTGCCAGCTGTGGCCTTGCTCAAGCGCTGTGCTTCACATCCAAGGTTGCAATGACTTTTGCTGCACTTAAGCCGAACAACCTTGCAGAAAAGCTGTCTGAGCTAAAGGTAGCACCAAATACGGAACTGAAAACACTCAAAGTGGCTTGCCGAACCAACACACGCTGCACAGACGGGTACTGCCGGTTGTACTGCCGGCTGGGCTGACCTCCTAACGAAATTCTGAGGAGCCCAAAGCGGGGGGGATGGCACTAACCAGTAAATCTACTAGAAGCGGCCTAATGCCAAGGGAAGCAAGCAGCCAGCAAAGCTTACAACAAGGAGGGCTCACAGTCTAGGGTAGCATTGTGTCACCAATGGCCAGCAGTGTGCAGGAAAACTAGATGCAGCAGCCGGCATGCAGATAGCGTGGGTGTGCCAGCGCATTGCAGACTCTCTTCTGCCCTTGTAAGAGTAAGCTGGGGAGTTTCTTCAACCAAGGGGCCCGGCGCGCCACAGCATTTGGGGCCTCAGGTGTGCTTTCAACACTGTAGAAATTTCTCAACTCTGTAGAAATTTTCAACTCTGTAGAAAACAAGTTTTTATAGCCTGGATGACTATCTCTGGGCCCTTGGGACTATATGAGGCTGGTTGGAGCCATTGAACCACATGAGAAACCATGCTAGAGTGCCACTCGACACCGTCCAGCCGGTGGCGGGAGAGGCTGCGGCACCACTAAGCACCGTGGTGGTTTGGGGTCATGCCAGTTGAACGAACCTGTGGAGCTGGTGACAGCACCATTTCATCATATCAATACGTGCAACGGGGCAGAATTTCGTTTGGCTGGCAAGACATCGAAATTCTGGCTGATACGCGCGGCATGCCACGGAATAGGGGCGCCATGGCGCGCCACGCCCCTGAAGAAAGCGCAGACAAGAAAGCTTACCGTGAAGTCGGGTTGAGGAGTGTCATTGATAGGTACCAGTAGTAACGTCTTCCCTGGCCACCGCAAGCCTGAAAAACTAGACGAGTATCTCTATTCCAAACCACTATCGCGCCAACCAACACGTACGGTGAATGCCCCAATGGCAGCCCAACACCCATCAACGTTTGCTGATTAGTTCACACCTTCGTAACGCAACGTAGATGCGTTGGACTTCCAACCATTGAAGTATACGCCCAACGCGCAACAGCTTATAAGTATCGCCCGCTACTGTAGCGGTCATGGCGCCGGTGAGTAGGGCCAATACTCCTTCGGTTCTGGCTGTATGGGTGAAAAGTGCGTTTTGGTTGGTGACCAGAGAGTAGCGGCGCGGACCGTCCTTTTGGCAGCGGCGGCTCCGTTGGGGCCTTTCGGGTGACATGGTACAATGCAATGATAGTGTGGAGTGAGGAAGGATTTGTGTGCCGTGAGCGGGCGATGGAGGAAGGTGGCCGGTAGCGCAGTCTGCTGGCACGTGCTACATGCATCTGCACCACATGGCCCAATCACTTGTTGGCTATGCTCTACTCTGCTCATGCAGGCATTAGTGGCCATAGCGGCTTTGTTATGTTGGATAAATGCGCGTCCCATCGAGCGAGCTGGCCTAGTTGCACTCTGCTTGAGCACCGCGGTTCTCTCCGCCTGCCGCCGCCTCACTCGCTCCCGTTCCGCCGCCCGCTGGGCCGATGCCTTGGCACTGCTGCTGCGTGTGACGGCAGGCCCTCATGCGATTTGGCTTGCACAAAGGGCTGCATTACACGCCAGTCCACGGGCATGGCCTGGCTGGCTATGGCCATAGCCCGGGCACACAACCACCTGGCTGTTAACGCTGCTCCTTAGCTGCAGCGGAGCTGGCTGGGGGGGGTTCTTGGTGAGCAGCACATACCTGAAGTTATGGTACCAAGTCGCGCCTTGCACGTAGCTGGACGCAAAACTGTTGCTCTTCCTGCATGAGTGCGCGGCACGTTTGCGACCCACCCAATGCTCTAACTGCCTCCACCCTGTCAGCCGGCTGCGTCCTTGCAGGCACTAGCTTACCCGCTCCCGCTCGTGCTGCACATTTCCATCCAATTCATTCTTGCACTGAAAGCCTGGCAATCAAACGAGGGAATGTGCAGCAGCGTAGTCCTACAACAACCTGCGGCAGAGCAAGCTGCAAACGTGGCCTACACAGCCCTCATGCCTCTGCTGGCGTTCCTGCCGGCACCACCTGCAGGGCAGAGGCAGCACGGCCCTCAAGGACGCTGCCTCGCAGTGCTGACAATGGCCGCGTTTGCCCTCACTTTCCTTGCTCCCACCCTGGTGGTGGTCGCCAGGCAGACCAGGCTGCTGCCTCGCCTGGAGGCGTACCTTCGCCAGCTGGAGCAGCAGCGGGCCGCTACGCTGCAGCAGTGGTGGGAGCGTCGCCAGCAGGAGCAAATGCAACAGCAGCAGGAGCAGGAGGGAAGGGTTGTGGACAGAGTTTGAGATGGAAGGGCAGGAGGAAGAGCTTCTTCAACAGCAGCAGTGGCTGTGGCAGGGCATGCCAGGGCCGCAGTCAGCTGACTCGCGGGAATTTAAATCTCCTGCACCCAGCAACCACCAAGAGCAGCAACAGGTAGATGCCGACCAGCACCCACATGAGGCACAGGGGCCAATCGTTGCTTCTGTTGTGTTTGCAAGGAGTGTGGTGCTGTCAGCCGGGGCATGGCTGCTGACCAGGGGCCCGCTGTTGTTGGCGCCAGTGGCGTTGATGCTGGGAGTCGCGTGGGAAAGAATCTTGAGCACCACACCAACACAGGCATCAAGGTAGTGCTCTTTACCTATTTATTTTTTAGGATATACTGCACTATTCGGTGCCCTCCTTTCTCTGTCTCTGCATGTCCTGCACACCATCAACTCCAAAGTTGCGGTCCTTTGGCCCCTGAAAGCACGTGGTCGTACTGCATACCCAAACCCCTGAATCAGGCCATCTAGAGGTCTGCAGGGTCCTTGATCCCTCCGTCCCGCCAGCTATGTTTATTGACAACAACGTTTGCTGCACCTCAAAGTAGTCCAATTTCAAGTAATGTCACCAAAATTTCACATTTAACATTGCCAAACTGCGAGATTGTTGATCTCCGTGCACCTTTGTCACCTCTGCTGCGCCCGGTCTAACCCCCGGATTACCACATCTATGCCTTGACTGGCTGTTGCACTCCTGTTACCAAGCAAAAACCATAAAAACCGAAGCTTCTCTCTGCTTCAAACAACCAGCCATATGTGCCACATCCTGGTCAGCGGGTATTAGCAGCTCCCCTGTGGGCGCTGAACACCATGAAAAGGCCAATCGGTGTTGATGTCTCAGCTCAGCTGTAAGAGGAGCATAAGAAAAGCTAGACCGAGGTGAAAACAAGGCGTGGTAACAATGCAGCATGGTAGAGCACCAAGGAACGCCACCGCAGGCGTCAGGTGGGCCCTTGGGGTGCCCTGCTCCGCCAGCAGGGGCCTTGTCAGGGCTCGCTCCTCAGACGTCCCCGCCGCCGCCCCACTGTGATGCACCAGCGGCCGCTGCCACCAGCAGGTGCCAGGAAATAAGGCAGGCGATTGAAAAGTGGAAGGTGTGCCCCAGCCAGTCATAACCCACAGCTGCTGCCAGCGCCCATTCCCGCTCATGGGGCTGGAGATGGGAGAGGTGTTGTGAAGCAAACTGTTCTCGTGCATGCGTCTCACTGATTACTGCTACCCAGGTGGGCAGCACCCAGCCAAGGCATACCTGCAGCCAAGCAAGCAATGGGATAGGAAGGTGAAAGGGTACCTCTGAACATGGGCAAGCTTCTGTGAGGCATGAGAGTACTGTGGTGGCTGGAAAGCTAACAAGTCCTTACAACTCAACCACTGTTTTGGCTGTTTCAAACGGCCAACAGGTGCATCCCAGTTGGACCCTTGCTGTTAGGTAACAAATGTCACACTGCACCTTGCACTACATGGAAGACATCCCAGACTTGGGTTCAGCCGTAAAATAAATCAAGAACTAAAAACCAAAAAGCGCCGAGCTGGCACTTGCCTGCAGCCATGTGAGCACCATCCTGTATGGGTCCAGGTGAGACGGTAGATTGAACAGCTGCGCGCTGTGGCAGTGCTCTGATGCGGTGCCTCTGCTTGCTGTGGGGGCTGCTCGGATCGGCAGCCAGTGTGTGTTGGTAAGCAGGCTGGCCACTTGCTTGATGACAAGCCTGCTGGGAGCATAGGGAGTCAGGTTCGGGGGGCCAGAAACCTTCTGCCAGGCTGTCTGGCCCATGGCCGCAGCGAGCAGCACTGTCTGCAGCGCAGCAGTTGACTGCCAGTGGGTGTAGCGCAAAGCCAGGCCGGCGTGCATCAGCGCGAGTAGCTTGCTCTGCATTGAATCTGTTGGAAGAGCGCACAGCAGGAAGCAAGGGAGGAGCTAAGACGGCAAAATCGGAAAGTCTGTGAGGCAGCGTTAGTTGCAAGTGCAGCAACCCTGGGAGGGCACATTGTAGACAGCCTGTTTTCTTCAAGCATACTTGGGTGAAAGCAAAGTGATGTGGCGGAACAACTGCTGCATTGACTTAGACAGCCATGCGTGAGGTGTATGCCATCCAGATCAGGCCATGGCGAGCACCAGAGTGCCGAATCGGACCTGTCCCAACTCCGCCAACATTGTTTCCAGCTGTGCCATGCCGTCCAGGCCCGCCTCCGTGCCATCACCCTCACCAACTGCCCCGCTGATGCCACACTTTTCCGCCAAGCACACATCAACAGGCGTGGGCAGTGAGCTCAGGTGAGCTCACTGCCCATCGCTGGGCATTCATTTGGGCTGCTATCCATGGCAGTGGCGTTGATGTCTGCTCCATCCATCTGCCAACCCTGACCAGCGGCGGCTGCTGCAGGGGTGCTGGGAGGTCGCCCAAGGCAAGTGGGCTGGCCAGCGTCAGCTGGTCCGTCACCACCACATGCAGGTGCCACATCTGGTCCCAGTGATGCTGCAGTACGGCTGGCTGGTGGCCCTGCGCCCACGTCCCAGCACAGCAGCCCAAAAATGCAGAGCTTGAGGACCGTTAAACGGTGGTTGCCAGTTCGGTAGGCGCGCCAGCGCCGACCATGGCCCTCGGCCAGAGGAATAAAGCTGAGGGCCACGAGCAGGGCATTCTGCAGTTGGAGGTCATGTCACGTGGGGTGGTAGAGCTAGGATAGTGGGAAATGGAATGAGGCAATCATGGTGCGAGCTGTTGTTACTTGAGTTACTGGGGCTCTGTGCCACCAGCAAGTTTGTTGGGTTGCTGATAGGCGAGAGATGGCAGACAACAGCCGCTTCTTGTCGCACTGCCTCGCCTCACCTTGAAGCACATGCGGGCGTGGCCCGCCAGGGCGCAAGTAATGAGCTGAGCGAGCCAGAGGCACAGGCACAGGGCTGCCATACTTGCATCGGTGCGCGCCAGCGCCTCGTTGCGCGCTCTCTGGAAAGCACCTTCCAGCTGGGGCTCAAACCGCATTGCCCTGCTGACGCTGGAGATGACTTCTAGGGGGCGCTGTTAGTGGCTGGCCGCCACCTGCCACGCATCTTCTACAGAAAGGTGCCTCAGTCGGCCACGGCACCACCGCCAGCCAAGCCTGCAAGCATGGGAGCAACGGTTGCTTGGATGTCTGCTGCGAGGCACTCACATTGCAGTTGCCTGCCAAGAGGCAACTGCCAAGGGAAAGTAAAACCGCTGAAAGCAGTTTATCCCTTCTGCCTCGGCCAACAATGACAGCAGTTCAACCCTTGTGCCAACAAGGATGGTACCTGCAGGACGGGAGACTGGCAGGGCACATTCGGACGAGTCTGGGACGATGACACCGGGCCGACCAAGGGTCGAAACGTGTTGCTCTTGATCTGGCAGACTTTGCAACTACACAGGAAGGCTCGAGCCTAGGGTTCAAGTAGGGTTGCCCCTGGACGGGAGGCTACTCGGCAGGTTGGTCAGGGCCCCAGAAGGGGTGGACGGGCAAACCCTGGCCCTTTGGCTTGCGTAGAGACGCTCCAAATGAACATTTGATAATGGGGTCCGATATTTAATCCTCAGCTTGCTGTACTGCTTGCTGTACTGCCACCCTGGCGCCGGCACTACACTTGCACAGAATCATCCCTCACCGGCGCCAGTTACCTGCATTGCCGGTAGAAAGCTTCTTTCATATTCTCGACTGGCGTTTCACGTTGCTGGCTGACGAAAGTTCCTGAGGTTTTTCTACGGGCCAGAGCGTCAGGACGCTCACTGTTCAAGAGGCCAAAGGTCGATCCTGCCCTGCCTCATCGCCGCGTGACGCGCCTCCTCACCGCAACCAACAGCTCAATCCGTCCCACCGCCACCCACCGACATGCCGCTGGCTGCCGGCCACGGCGGCCTTCCAAAGGTAGTGCTTCGCGCACCGGATGGCAGCGCCACAGCAGAGGTGTACCAGCACGGAGCCACGCTGACAAGCTGGTGTGTTGGCGGCGAGGAGCTGCTGTTTGTGTCGCCCAAGGCCCCCTTTGCACCACCCAAAGCCATTCGGGGCGGCGTGCCGGTATGCTTCCCGCAGTTCGGCATGCTGGGGCCACTACAGGTGCGTCGGTTGGCTGGGCGCGTGTGAAATGAGAGAGTAGGTAGATATGGCAGTAGAATGTGACATGCCTGGCAGCCAACTTTAGATCTGTGGCCACTGCCGCTGCAGACGCAGCACGGCTTTGCCCGCAACATGGAATGGCGGGTGGGGGAGCTTACCGAGGCAAGCTGCCTGTTGGAACTGGAATCAAATGAGGCCACACTGGCGCAGTGGCCACACCACTTCCATCTGGCCATGCGGGTGGGTGAGTGATTGGGGTTAACAGCATTGAGTGCAGGCCCGCCAGTTGCCGTGCCTGCTCAGTCAGCCCCGGCTGCTGCAAGCCTTGCGCCCTTTGCCGGCTGACTTGCTTCTCCCCAGCGCTGTTGGTGAGTTGCTGCACGGCGACGCAGCAGCAGGCCGCTTGGTGCACATGTTTGTCAACATCCGTCCCTGTACAGTCCAATATCGCATTTGTTCTCATCAATACCTGCCTGCCCAGCTGGGGCCCCAATGCTGCCCACCACTGTGTCCAACGCTGGGTAGTGGGTTCCTCTCATCCCACGCAACACATCCTGCCTGCCCACCAATTTAGACCACTGCCTCCCTGATAGTGTTCCTCTGCTGCCGGAATGACACCCACCAGCCACTCACCAATGCCACCTTGCCCGGTTGCTCTTCCAGCATGCCCCACCCTACTCACCCCACCGCTTTCCTGCATGCACAGGTCACCCTGCTGCCCACCGGAGCTCTGAAGCAGTCACTGCGAGTTGTCAACACAGGCAGCAATACTTTCGACTTCACGTGTGCCCTTCACACCTACCTTAAAGTTTCTGGTGCGTCCATAACCTGCTTCACTCAGCTCGCCACGCTCTAGGACAAACACGCTGCCCCCCCCACCAGTCCGGCAAGCCTGTTAGTCGGCCAACTGGAGGGCTTCGGGGGGGTGGGGGGGGAGGGAGGCGGGGGGGGCAATCTGCTGTTGTTGCGCTGCCTGGGCTACCGTTCCTATCCCCCCCTGTTGCCTGCTTGCTCTGCAGCCCTCATGCACTCATTTGTGTTCCCTCCTTCCGCTCTGACTGCAACCACCTCTTTGGATGAATAGCGGGCTAGGTTGATATTGCTTCACGTCTGTCGTTGACCATCATCCTTCTGTGCTGTTGGGTGTGCTTTTGCTGCGGTTATATGCGCTCCAGATGTTGCCAACACACGAGTGGTGGGGGTCAAAGGTCTTAGCTTCTGGGACAACACCACCGATGCCATGGAAAATGATCCAGAGGATGCTGTGGTGTTCAAGGGAGAGGTGAGTGAGGGGATTCAAGGGAAGGGGGGGTGGGGGGCCGGGGCCCGTGCCCCTAAAGCATAGGGGATCCACTCGGGCCAAAGTCAGCCACCAGGCCACAGGTTTCAGGCCACCCTCTGGAACGGGCCTGCGGGCTGCCCTGCCTGGCTGCCTATCACCACTTGGGTTCCTGCCTACCCCTCCCTTTGTGCACCACGATAACTTGAATCATCGCATCTTCATTTTCAGCCCTCCCTTGTGTTATCACGTAAAACCCCACAAGCGAAAGCAGTACACCCCTGTACCAGCAGGTTGACCGCGTGTACATCGGAGCGCCCTCTCCCCTTAAGCTTGCCGACAGCGGGCGGGGCTCCGTTGTGATGATCCACAAACATGGTTTTGCTGACGCCGTGGTGTGGAACCCTGCTGAGGCTAAGGCAGCCGGCATGGGGGACCTAGGAGCAGAGCATTGGCGCGGCTTTGTGTGTGTGGAAGTGGCGCAAGCCAGGAGCGGCTCGGTGGCGCTGGCTGCGGGACAGGAGTGGGAGGGCGAGACGACGCTTGAGCGAGACACGCTGGGCGAGAGCTAAGCTGAAGAGAAGAGTTTGAATGTGCAGGTTGCAGAATGGTGCAAGCCAAGATCTCTACAGCCTTGTGTGTGGGTGTAGATATGCCTTCATGTCTGCAGCACCCGTCATGCAAGACTGTTGGAAAAGTTGCATCAGTGCGACTTGAGTTGTTGGGGAGATCCAGGCATTTTTGGTATAGCAGACCAGCTTGCATCTGACGGGAGGATGCTGGGCCTGCCGTCAAAACATCGCAGAAAGCTGCAATTGGCCTGCAGATGGCGACATTTCAAAGCCATTTCATGCTGTCCCTATGTAGTTGTATACTGGCACTTTGTTGGCAAAGTCGTTCTGTAAGCTTGCTTGTTCGGTGGTTACAAAGCGGATGAGCATTGCTGACTTTCTTGTTAATAAAGTGAATATGGAAAGGGCAGAGTTGAACATGGCAGAGAGCATATGCCAGGGCAGAGATGCTGTGAACGGTGCAAGACTGGCCATAGGGAGCAGCCGGCCAAGGCCGGCCGATAGGGTTGTACATTGTCCAGAAGGTGCGCACGAGGCTGGCAGTGCACTACAGGTGTGCATGTGTTTGATGGTGACAGTGGTGAGATGGTGGGAGTTTAGGCATGGAGGTGTGCCGCGTCAATGTGCTGTTGGTGAAGGTGGAAAGAGTGTGCACACAAAGTAGCGACTACTTGAAGGCGATTGATAAAACTGACGTCCCAAAGGGAACAACAGTAGCGGGAGATTTGTGTAATCTCCCGAATGAATGCGTGGCATGGGGTGGGTTATGCACGGGTATGCATCTTGCACCACACATAGGCTTGAATGCATGGGGTCTTAGAAAATGTTGCTTCATGACATACGCCATAACCATCCTGGGAGTATGGTGCTAAAAGTCACCAGCACAAAGGGGGCATACACATGGGGGCATACGGGCGCAAGGCTTGGGTATCAAAAAGAAAACCCGGTAGCAGCGCACAGTTTGCAGCTGACAGATGGGGGAGCTGGAAGGGTGTGACAATGAGGCTGGTGCTGTTGGGGGGAGAAGCTGAGGTAAGAGGGGGATGGGACCAGCAATAAGGTGATGGCGTCAGGAGGAGGAAGGGAAGGGATCGGATAGAGGAGAGGGGCTGGCATAAAGCTCCCTTGAAATGAGCAGAGGGCGACGGAGTATTATGAACAAGCCGTGAAAGCAAGAAGTTTTGGTCTGCCAAAAAACAACGTCAGGACAAGGAACAAATTCGTGTGATGGACAAGGGAACAGCAGGAAGTGAAAAACGGAACACTGTAACTCAGGATCAAGGGGCTGTACTTGACGGGAACAGAAGAGGTGGCAAGAAGATGCGCTATGGTGTCTTGGGTTACAATTTGCAGCATCAGGTCCCCATCACACACATGCACACGACATGCATGCATGTGTGCAAAGCGCCTGCCAGCTCACATCGTTGGCATTCCGATTGCCCAGGGCGGAGGCAGGGATAGCGGCCGCGCCACGCCAAGCCTGCCTGCTTCTGTCGCCTGTGTGGGTGGCTGCGCCTGCTGCTGTGCAGCCTGCTGCTGCTGGAGGTGGCAGTGCTGTCGGTGCAAGCGCAATATTTCGCTGATGATGGCGGGGTGGTCGGGCAAGTGGTTCCCTGCTGAAAGGCTGCAACAGGAGAAAGGAAGGGGAACGTAAAGGCAACTTTAGCGTGTTTATTCTTCAGGGGACATGACAGAGCACCAGCGATTGCAATATCCATGGCCGTGGCGATGAGATGGGGAAGCTGCGGGTGGTTGCAGGCAGGCGGGCAGGCTAGCAGGAAAAGCGCACAACCCAGTCAGCACAAACACAGTGCCACGGTGCTCCCTGGCCTGACGCAGTCAGCCCATTCCGGGCAAGTGCCGCCACTCACTGCCAATAGCAGCGCACTGGGCTGTTGACTTGTGTGCCAATCTCGCGCAGGAAGGCCAGTATTGCCGTGTACTGCTCGTGGCAGCAACGCGACAGCCGCGCACACACCTCGCCAACCTGCGCCACACGGGCAGGCAAAAGGGAAAAGGGATGCATGAATGTCTGAAAAACAAACAGTGCCAAGTCTACGGCCTGCCTGCCTTGCTCTAACTGCCCGCCGCCCTTCTACCTTGTCCATGCTGCGTCGGTGCACCATGCTGCGCCACACTTCAGTGAGCTCCACGCCCAACCGGCAACCCCCCACTCATCCACCCGATCGGCCACCCACCCGCCAACCTCATCAACCCAGCTGCCCACCTTGAGGTGTTGGTGTGCCGCATCTGCCATTGCCTCGCTGCCTGCCCCCTGCAACAGCTGACGCAGGCGCTGCACCCAGGGGCGGGCCGCCACTGCCGCTACCGCGGCACGCCGCATGTACCGCTGCCAGGCTTGCCTTAAGATGGCAATCTGTGTGTGGAGGGTGAGGAGGTGGGGTGCGAGGGGCACAAACACAGGCAAGGTTGGGGGAACTTTGTTGAACAAAGCGTAGGGTGATGATGATGGGTGGAGACTGATTGGTTCTGGATGTCCATCGCCGTCACAACCAGTTACCCTGTTCAGCAACAAACATCGTACACCCACACACGCCATCCCCGCACCTCCTCTTCACTCAGCATCTCCAAGCTTTGCTTCGCCACGCTGACCAGAGCAGCGCTGGCGCCTGTAGCACTAGTTGCAGGGCTGTAACCAGCACCCGAAACTGCTTCAGTGGCGCCAACGGCAGCTGGGGTGCCGGCACCGCCGTTTGCGCTGCCTCCTGCGCCTCGCGGCGGCAGGCACTTCACCACGAATGTCTTGAACAGCCCCGGCTTGAGCTGGGCGGCATACCAAAACAACTGCAGTGGCAGAAGGCGGGCAGGCACAGCCGGCGAATGGGCGGACAGGCAGGCAGGCAGGCAGGCAGGAAGGTGGGCAGGCAGCGGCACTGGTAAAGCGGGGGGGCGTACAGCTCAATGTATGCCCGTCTTTCTATTAGGGCCCAGTGACATGTGGGGGCCGGGGCTTACAGGGACTGTGACAAGCTGCTTTCTCAGGTGCAACTGCAAGATGTGCAGCATGAAATGCCCACACCAAGTGGGTTGTCTGCAAGAAAGGCTGGCGTGAAGAGCGCCACCCACCGCCATACCACTCCACCAACCCCAACAGACCCATCCTTTGCGGCTAGCTCACCACTTTCAAGCGTGGTTGCTCTATGGCCTGACCAGGCACCACCATTATCTCCTACTTCTTCCACCTGACCCCTGGACAACCGGTGTAAATAAAAACAATCGACGTCATCCACCCCATGGTCGTTTCTTTCAACGCAGTCGGGAGTACGCTATTTCATGCAAAAGGGCGCTGCCACCTCACCCACGCGCCCCTTGCCTCACCTCAGCCAGTCCCTTCACCTCCGCATCCAGCGCCTCCATCGCCGCTCCTGCCTTGAAACCCCCTGCCGCCGCCGCGTTGTACTTTGACACCAGGCGCGCCTTGCACTGCCGCCACTGCGCGACCAACTGGTCCACACACTCCAGCTCCTGCTGGATGTACGTGGAAGGACAGGGTTCAAGCCAGGGGATCGACAAGCAGGCAAGCATGAACGAGAAAATCAATCAGGTAATCCAGCGTGCATGCGTGCACTCACATGTGCACGCGGGAGGCAGGCAGGCATGGCCCTGGGGTGGAAGGCAGACAGGCCAACATTTAGCCGGCCAGGCAGGCAGGCATGTGAATGGTTGGTAGGCAAGGCAGCCCTTTTCACTGAACGCCTCCCTACAGGCCATACCTGCACATGTTGCCTGAGGCGGGGGTTGTCTGGTGAGGGGGCCCCCACACCCTGCAGCTCCTCAACCACCCGGCAGCTAGAACCCCCGCCGCTGCCGCTGATGCTGGTGGCCGCCGCCGCCGCCATAACGTCAGCCATGCACGGCGTGGCTGACAGAAGCCCCCCGCTTTCCTCCTCAGGCATCGCCAGTGACACGTAGCCGCCGCCCTGCCGCCCCGCCGCGCCACTGGCAGCACCGCCCAAAAAAGGGGGCATGGAGGCGCCCCCGGCGTTGAGGCTGGGCAGCTGGTGCAACAAAGCCTGCACTTGCTCAGCCGAAGGTAGCTCCCTAGCCACTGTCGCTGCTGCCGCCGCTGTCATGCACCCGCCAACCGCCCGCACCGCTGCAACTGCCGCTGGATTCGATCCAGGGGGCAGCTCTTGACTGTATTCTGGCTGGGTGGAAGGCGTTTTTGCCCAGTCAGGCGGCTCCTGCAGGCGCCCAGTCAGCGACAGCATGGCATTCCGCACCTGCAGACCGCCAGCCAGCATGGTAGAGTGATTTGCAGGGTTGCAGCAGCAGAAAAACCTGTATGCAGCAGCTGCCAGCAAGCAGCATCCTTGGTAGCAACAACAACGAAGCAGCGCCAGAAGCGCATTGCAGCACCATTGTCACAGCAGGCTGTTGCATCAAGAGCAGCGCTGCCCCTGCCCCGCTGCCGCCGTTGCTGTAGTCGTTCTATCTTCTCCAAAAGCTAGACATACTGCCGACATTCCTGCACTTGATGATGGCAAAAGCATGCTGCAGCGACGGTGCGCACCGCCAGCGTCTTCTCCATTAGCTGCTGCCAGCGCGCCAGCTCAGCGTTCTCCGCTCGCAGCATTGACACCTGCGCCTCCAGCCCATGGGCCTTCGCCTCAGCTTCAGCAAGACGCTGCCGCTCCTTCTCCCTGCAGGGTGCGGCAGGGCATGCAGATGTTGAGTTCAGCATGCAGATGCTGTTCCTGTGTTTGACCAGCAGGAAGTGGGCAGCCAGCTGGGGTGTACGCAGGTGGTGGGGTGGCGGGGCCGCCAGCCTCCACCTGACTGCAAAGACAGCAGCAATGGTGGGCAGGGGCAGTGTCAAGCTTGGAGCAAAACTTGGAAGCGGGATGATACACAGCCTGACAGCTGCGGCTGTCAAACGGGCAACCAATAAATTGGGTGACTACCACAGCTGACAAGGCTGGTGGGTCAGTTCCAATGCCCCGTGCGTGCACAGCCGACCAGTGCGGCACGTGCCCTGGCCACCTCCCCATTCACAAACCTGAATCGCCTTTGCGCCAAGCGATTCTTCTCCCTTGCGGTGGCTGCCCTCTCTTGCACACTGGTTTTGTTCTGTGTGGCCCCCGCTTGCCCCACAGACAGTGGCGGCGGTGACGCCACTGCTGCCTCCAGCATATGGTCACCCAGCGGCGGCAGCGCTGTGCTCAGGCTTTGGGAGGTGGCTGCGCTAAAGGTTGACACGCGTTCGCTGCTGGGAACGGAGATGGCGGCGCCTGGTGGCGGGTGGATGAACAAAGTTTCGGGCTCGTCGTCCAACGACGGCCATACCGCCGGATTGAAGTTAAGCAACAGATCATCCATCAAAGTGTGCAAAGGGCAGACTGTCGTAGGCACACTTCCTGGACAAACTTCGCCGTTACAGTAAATATGGGGTTCTCGTGCCAAGCGAGAGCATGAAATTTACTGAGGAAGCAGTCAACAGACCTGTGCCACATATTACCCCAATCCGGCAGAACTCACTACACACAAGTTGTCCTGGCCACAGAAGCTGCCACAGATCATTAGTTCTGTACTGCTGGATCAAGCTCCTGAGGGTGTGCAGCTTGACGGTGATTGCATCGTTAGGCAATGGGTAGGAGCAGGAAGCGCTTTAATGAGTTTTGCTGCTGGCCTGCAGGGGGCGGAACAGGGCGCACCCTTCAGGAGGCAACGACGGTAGCTGCTGGTTGAGCCCTGACAGAGTTCCTACACAAGAATCCATCATAAGGCTTGAGTGGTACGTGGTGGCTATTCCAGCGGCTGGACAAGAATTAGCATTGAGCGGCGGGTATCTGAAGCAGAGGTTGTTGGGAGGTGGAAGGAGCGTATGGAGAGGGGGATCAACGCCAATTTGCCCGTTCATCGCCGCCGCTACACTTTCCTTCCTTTATTCTCACGTGACATTTGAATCCCCTCCTACTGCGCCCCGATTTACTCACACAGCAACACTGCCGCACTGCCACTGAAGCAAGGGGAGGGACACAGGGTTGCATGTGGATGGGGGTGAAGGCTCTGGGGCACAATCCCACTCATAGTGAGGCCGCCTGCTGCTTTGGGGCCCATTCTGTTGCATGGCTCGATGTCCAATGTCTGCCATCGCAGCCCTTTGGGCGTAATTTGCCAGCTTCCCTGCCAATGCCTCCACTGTGCATCATTCTCCTTCCCCTTGGCCTCCTTACCACCCTCTAACCCACAGCGCCGCTGCGAGACACAGCAGAGCTGCCATGGCACAACTGTAGGCCACCAGACTGGATGCACAATCTGATGCAACAGCTGCTGCCCTTGGTGCTTTTCTATGTGCCAGGGCAGGTGTGTCGCTGCCAGCGCCCATTGCGCCTTGCTGAAGACCACAGCATACCGACTACCGCAGGCCCCGTCCCTGTGGGGTTGGCCAGCCCTGGCAAGCAGCAAGGCCTTGCGAGGCTTTACAAATATATATATATATATATTTATATGGTACAAACGCACTCCTTGGCATCACAGGGACTGCAGTCAAGGGGCGCTAAGGCAAACCCACCAGCTCATTTCATCTGGGCGTCCTGCCGCCCTTGCCGCCATGCCGGGCATGCGCCCCGAATGAGTGCCGCTTCAGGCTACCATGCCTGCCGCCGTGCATGCCACCATGCTTGCCCCGGCCTCGTCCTCGGCCACCACCAAGGTGCTGCCGGTGCTGGTTCTGCCGCTGCTGCTGCTGGTACTCTGCGGAGCGCCGCTTACGATTACCGCGTACCTGTGTCTGCACACCATCACGCTGCTTCTGGCGCCAAGCCGCATCAAATGTCTCCCCATCTATGCCGCCGCCGCCACTGCCATCCTCCCCATCCTCGCCGGCGCCATTCTGCTTGTTGCGCACTTTCTTAGTCCGTCCTTTGTCATATTCTAAATCATAATCATCCTGCAACCGCCGCTTAGGCGCCTCCTGTAAGAGGGCACAGCATGCACGGCAAGCAGCAGGCAGGGTGAGGGCCCAGAACTGGTTGTCAAGGGGTTGTTGGCTAGAGAGCCAAACAAGCACAGCGATTGGACCGGCCCCAGCACAGCATCTGGGGCTGAAAGGCAGGCAACGCAAGGCTCGACGGCAGGTGACTGACCCGAGGCGGGACGTTGCAAGCTTGGGCCGAGGTTTGTTTGGGGCGATAAGGAGCCACTCACATATGCAGGTGTTGGTGGCTATAGCCTCACCTTGCGCAGCAGTTGTGCCTGCAGCTTTTTCTCGGCTGCATCCCGGCCCTCCCAGGCCTGCAGCCGCAGCCCACTGCCGCTGCTGCCATGCAGAAACGCTTTCACACCGTCAGCTTGCGCATGGCCGCCTGCCACGCCTCCACTAGCCTTGCCGAAATTGAGAGGCGGCCTCAGCAGCGATGCTGCAGCCACCTGCTGCTGCTGCTGCTGCTGCTGCTGTAACTGTTCGTCTTCCTCTTGCTCTCGCTGCTGCCGGCCCCCCTTATGGTGGTGGTCCTCCACCTTGGGATGCCGCTGCCGCTGCCGCGGCTGCTGCTGCTGCACCCCGCTGCTATCTGCTACATCCGCAGCTGCAGCTGAGCCCTGCTGCTTCACTGGCGGCCATTCGGGGGCCGATACTACGGGACTGCCAGCACTGCCACCTGGCGCTGAGGAAGCGGGACTGTCCTCCCGTGCTGCAGCAGCCTCTCCACCTTCCCTTGTCAAAGTCGCGGTTCCGACCGTGGCCGCTGCTGCTGCGGCGGTCTTGAGGCGCCCCTTCTGCCGCAACAGCCTCTTGGCACGCAGCGTGGGGCCGTGCCGGCTGACAGACAGCAGTTCTGCTAGACGCGCCCCACGACGGGTTATTGCCAGAGCTGCAAGCGGGGATGGGGCAAGTAACAGACGCGGCCTGCAGCAATACAATGAAGGCAGGGGGCCCGGGGGGAACCCGACAGTCAGCAATTAAACTTTGGGGCTGTAATTTCTCCTAACAATCTGAGTCCATCAGGTTGCAAAGAAGCGCGGCCATGGTTGGGAGGTGCCGGCGCATGGACGAGTGGGCAGGGCTATGCAGTCCAGCCTGCTGAACAAGCCACAGTGAGACCAGCAGTGGGAGTCATGCAGTGCAAGTGGGTGCTTAGCGGGAATTTGAGCTAGGCGGAGATGCAGCACAGCGGCTGTTTGGAAGGCACACATACACGTCGAAAGGTTTCGAGGGTATAGGGGTCAGTCAGGGGGTTTCTGAGACCCCACAGAATGCATGTCAGTCACTGTGATAATCAGTGCCCAGTGCGTGTCGTCACACCCCTTGTGCAGTGCAGGTAGCGTCCGGCTGAATGGGCGATTGAAATGGAAGGTGCAGAGAAAGGTGGGAGCCCAGCAAATAGGACAGGTGTGCAGGCAGGCAAGATAGGGGGTAAAAGCCGCCCGCTCCCTGGACCACGTCCGTCTATGTTTATGTGCAGTCGTAGAGCACCCTTTCCGCTGCTACACCTGCTACACCGACCTTACTGGAGACAGTAGCGGCGCATCCCCGTCACTGAAGCAGCCGCCGCTGCCGCCCACAGAATGCTGCCGTGCGCGCCGCTGTTTCTTGCTAACGCGCCCATTTTGCAGAGGCAACAGCTGCTCCTCCTGCTGCTGCTGCTGCTGCTGCTGCAACGACGTCGGCTCGCTCCTGCGCCCATTTTCTTCGTCCGGTTGATGCTGTCGCTGCTTGTGCTTATGCTGATGCCCATCCTGATGTTGCTGCTGAGGCACAGCTTCCGCTTCAAGCCGCTTCCTTTTCTTGCCGCCGCTTGTGGCCGCCGCCCCAACCGCAGGTGCTGCAGCGTGTTGTGGCACAGCATCCAACTTGACCGGCTTGACATGATGCTGCTTTTGAATGTTCTGCTGCTGCTGCTGCTGCTGCTGCACATCTTGCTGGCGCGGCGCAGGGGCCATCGCAGGCATGGGTCCCAGCACGCCAGTGCTGCGGCTGCCACCACTGGGGTGCGGTGCCGCCCGCTTGGGGCCCAACTGTCTTTTAAGGTAGAATAGTATGTAAGCCTTCTGTGCCATCACCTGCCGCTCAGCCACCTGCAGATCATAGGGGGCGCATTGCACGCATGGCAGGCTGAGGCGTCAGCACAAGGTTGGCCGAGGGGAGCCCTGGGGGATTGCACTGGTGGCACAGGTGCACAACCTGCACCTAACAAAGTGGGAACCGCTGAGCAGACTGCGGGGTGTGAGGTCATACTGGCTGCCATGCACTCCAATCAATGCCGAATCAAAAACTCCCACATCCATGCCCACCCCCAGCAAG
Organism: Ettlia oleoabundans; assembly: GCA_019693395.1. NCBI lineage: Eukaryota > Viridiplantae > Chlorophyta > Chlorophyceae > Chlamydomonadales > Ettlia > Ettlia oleoabundans. The sequence goes on along the minus strand of JAAMXP010001873.1, from coordinate 18,641 downwards.
CATCCAATGGCTAAACACCCACCGAACCACCCACAGGCACACTTTACACCCCCAATAACAAAAATGTCGACCCACCTGCGCAACATGTGTGTCGTCACAGATGTGCCACATGCCGTTGGGTGCACGCACGTAGGCGTAGTAGTGCCCGCTGTGCACGCTATGCCCGCTGTGCACCAGCACAGCATACAGGTCGTACAGGGCAGGGCAGCCAGGAGGCGGCGGGGCGCTCATGTAGGGCCCCAAGTCAAGCTCAAGATCAAAGTCGACCTGCAAAAGGGAGGGGACGCAGCATTGTTGAATAGAAAGAGAAAGCCCACGACTGCATCAGGCATTACTCTGCGAGCTGGGCCAGCCTTTCCCTTGTTGTGGCAAACAGGCGATTGTTGGTAACGGAGGCTGGAATGGAAAAGATAGACAGGGAACCTAAGGTCGTCTTTCCAAAACACATGTACTGAGACAAGACCGACGGCCGATAAGTTCAGCTGCTGCAGAGCTGGCTCACCCCATCCTAACCCCACCCCATCCACCCACCCCACCCCAGCTCGACCCTTGCCAGAACCTGCCCATCCCACCTTCTTGCTGATCTTGTGCCCTGAGAAGGAGAATTCGAAACGCTTGAGCTGAATCATGAGCACGTTTGGCGCGGCATCCACCGTCATGCGCTTCACCGCACGCACAGCCTTGCCCTGGCGCGGGCATTTGTACTTGTTGCCACCGTCAAGCACCTCGCCTGCATGAGGGGTGCAGGTTGATACAGAGTGGAGATCAAGAGTAAAGTGGAGTGGACTGGTTTGTCTTCCCGTTTCCTCGCAGATCAATTATAACTGTGACCTGTCACTCCATCCACCCTCGCATTCACCTGCACACTTGTAATTATGCCCCACAACCTTATCCATCCATGTGCACTCCACCCCGCTCCCGCCTCTCACTCCCACTTTCCCTCACCCACTTTGTTGCCTTCTCCTTCACCTGCTCCTTCACTAGTTCACCTACACACAATCAGCCCCACCCACCCTTTGTGAAATGCTCCAGCGCCCGCTTCACTGAGGGTGCGCGGCTGATCTCCAAGCTGAGGTCGATGCAGGGGTCGTAGGTGTTAGACTCATAGCCGCACTCACAGCACTTTACCTGTGGGAGATATGTGGCACAGTGGGGTGGATGGGTGCAACATCGCACAGGCAGTACGGCTGTGCGTGTGGAAGATCAACACCGGCTAGAACTGGTGGTGGCACCCCAGTCATGCCTGTCCTTAATGCTGCAATGTGCCCCACCCTTGCACCAGTCTCTGTAAAACCAGTGCAGAAGTGGGAAGAAGGGCATCCTGCGAGCTCCCACATGGCTGCACACGCACTGCAGCACAAGTGATAAAGATACCATGCTCACAGTGTGCCCACCTGGCTGCGCATGCGCCCCCCAAAGATGCGGTAGATGAATGATGTCTGCGCCAGCTCTGGCGGCGGTTTGGGGCTCATGCCCGCAATGCTGGCCTCGTGCATGGCGTCCAGCAGCGCTATGAGAAACTCATGCGCGTCCTCCTGCCGGCCAGGGCGGAAGCTGCAGGAGATGTGGAAGAGGGGAAGGGGCGTGGTTTGCTGTGGTGGCGAGGGTACGTTGTGGGCTATATGATTTGTTCGGCCGTGCCAGATGTGGCCCTCCGGTGCATAGTGAACAAAACTGAGGCGCAGAAAGCAGAGGGTGGGGTGGGTCGATAGCCAATAGAGAGCAATGAGATGGCAAAAGCGGAGCCGGACAGTCGACATCCTCGCAGGCGGATTACGTTGAATGCAGACAGTTGCTTTGGCAGGCAGGCGGTGCGAAAAGCAAGGACCCTGTGGGTGCTGTTGTTTGGGGGCATCAGTGTAACTATGACGAATTGGTTGATTCACGTGCCGCATGCCTTGAGGGCAAAGGCGGCTCACAAAAGAATTCGTCATCATTCGCCACCCGGCAGCAAGGGCAATGGCACGCACGGCGCAGGGCAGGGCAGGGCTGGCTGGCGGGCATTGGATGGGCGGAGATAGGGGTGATGCAAGGCAAAGGCAGATGAAATGAAGCAGGCGAGGGGCAGCATTGACAGCAGACATTGAGGTGTTTTGAGACTGGCTTGACCCGGTTAACCTACGGAGCCACGAAACTCCATTTATGAGCTCAGGAATTGAAGCTGGGGGGACTGGCACCTACCTCCTGCTAATGCGACGCAGAGCTTTGGCAAAGTTCAGGGGTGGAATGGCGGTGCGGCTGGTATGTGCCAGCGAGCGCGACACCAACTCCTGCGCCAGCTGGATGGGGTAGCAGCCGTTGACTGCCCCATTGTGCAAACGCCCTGAGCCGCCCAAAAGAAGCAGCTCCGCCAGGGGCGGCGTGTGCACAAGTGACTGCAGGACGCTGTTCATAAAGCAGGTGTTGCCCAGGTTCTGGAGCCCTGCTCCCTGCACAAAATGAGGCAGCAGCAGGGGAGGGAGGACTGGAGGCAAATGCGGCGCTGTGAGGCTGATGGGTTGGTGGCCGGCAGCATGCAGCCAATCAATAAATATTCTTAGAAGTTGATCTGCCGGACTTATGACTGTTGGACAGCCAGCAAGCCAGCGTCAGGCCCAGCAACCGGGCCAGCAGAAGAGGCCTTATGGCAGCGGCGCGCTCACCGCCTTGCGCATCTCCCGCCACTGCAGCGACAGGTCCTCAACTCGGAACAGCTCCTTGTGCGGCGCGGTCCCGTGCCGAATACCACCCTGGCCGCTGCGCCGCGTCATTGCGGCGTCCTGCTGGGCGGCAGTTGCCTGCGAGCAGGAAGAAACGAGGGCGGAACTCAGCACCCGACTGCATGCAGTCCTGCCCGCCACATAACCGCCTGTCAAGCGAAGACCAGGGGCTTCACTCGCCGCTATTGCCCTTTTCTGTTCACATGACGTCACGGCGCATGCAACACTGCAACTAGTACCCGTACCTCTGGGGGATCGTTCAAGCGTAACAACCCGTTTATATCAACGGCAACACCGTGCGCATCATGGTTTTTGGACGGCACGAAGTGGATGCGCTTGAAGGTTCGTCCGGTTGTCACCACCGGGTGCATTAGCAGTCTTGAACTTACACAAAAATGACGATAGAAACAAGTTACAGTCAACCCTTAGCATTGGCCAGTACAAAAGCAGTACGCCCGCCCCAGCTGCCATTGCACCCTGTAGTATCTTATGTCTCCCTGTCAGCGCCTTCTTTTGCAGTGTCTTTTCTGCCATGTGCATTCAAGGGTCCCAATGCAGTAGTGTATGCAATCCACTAAGCGCCAGTGCGTCTTGCCGACGTTGGGCTTGGCTTGCCTTCACGTGGTGCGTGGTGTTGAAAGGTGACGGTGCAGCGCAGGGTGCGTCTGCCTATTTAAAACATGATTCCTTGTGCGTAGCTTCCAAACAGACTTGAGCGTCTGCAATACAGGGGAAGGGCGCCATGAATTATCAAGCTATGAGCTCTGGTGGGGCTAGCACCAGCCATTTACGCACCAGTGGTCGTCCACAAGCTCGGAAACGTGCACCTATCAACTGCCGCTGACAGACAGCTTAACTACTGCTGTGTGTGGATGAGCACCATTTCGCTGGCTGCTCTACTGCTCAACATGCCTGCTCTGCCGAATAATAATATGCGTTCTTAGTGCTCCGGCATCCTTACCTATTATTATGCTTCAATAATCTGCGTCTTTCTGAGCCAGTCAACCTGAGGAAAGGCCAGTTGATTTATTTATTAAAATCAGGCAACTGGGGTGATGAATGAGCCACCCACATTCCACATACCATTGTCATGGCATGTGGTCCCTGAAATGTGTCCCTCCTGATCTGCCGCCATTAGTTCCTACCAGCACCTCCTGCGCTGTTGCTGCTTCCCACAGCTCCACCTGCCCAGCCTGTGTTGTACTATGTGCTTACAAGGATTGTTGTGGGTCCAAGGGTTCAGTCTGGCAAACTGCAATGCCATCAAGCTAGAGCATGGTGGAAGGTTTGCCAACTCGGAACCCTGCAAGGTCCCCAGCTCTTCCCCGGATGATTCCCAGCCGCTTAACGCTGCCGTCTGATGAAGTGAGAATGCGCTCGATTATTTTCTGCTCAACTTTTCGATTGACATCATGCAACATGATGACAACATCCTCCTGCACCAAACAGGGCAACCATGTGAGGTATGCGCAAATTGAAGGCATAAACTCACACAACAGCAGCCATATGGGGACAGGCAATAAACGTGCATGCCATCACAGACTCACCACCTCTCCTGCCGCAATACAACGCCTAGCGTTGTGCATAGCAAAGTAACTGCTCTCCATTCTACCTGTGGAAGCAAACGAGCGTTCTGTTCTGGTGATGAACCTGGCGGTCAAATTTTGGATGAAATGAATTTCCTGGAGTGAGCCTATGCTGCCATGCATCAAGCAAGTGCAGGAATGGACGCAACTCCCCTTCACAGTTGGCGCCCTAGCCAAGAGAGAGCATCGCATTGCAATACAGAGGTTCAGCGGGGCTGCCACCATGTGTCCTCTGAACCGCAAGTGCGGGGCATGACTGCCAATAATTTATCAGGTTTGAAACCACAGCATGTTTTCCAAAAGTCCCAGTTTGGTTTTAGACAAACTAAACATGATAGTTCATACGTGGTTGGCATCTTACCGCCACTTGTGCACGACACTCTGTGTTTATAATGCTGCCATGCACCAGGGTGACATTGACAGCTTGCAGATTGCAGCAAGCAGGGGTCAGCACAGACACCAGTCTCAAGAAGCGTTTGTATCGGTACCACAGTGCTGCTCAACCAGCCCTAGTCAGCTGAATACAACAGGCAGTTCAATAGATACAAAGCTGCTTTGCAGTGCGTGTCTTGGTGGTGAACTGTACAGCAGCATTGTGAAGCGGTGCTTTGCAGTGCTGCCGTTTGCCCAGCAATGAGCATAAATTGGCTTGACCGCTACTTGACTGCGTTGGCAGCAACTTCTTCTCGGCCAAAATTCTGGTTCGACGGTTCAGTAAGACACACCTTTCAGCAGAAACACTGTGCATGTTACTATCACATGTGCGCCGGACTGAAACTTTATCCAAATGGGGGTACCGCTTCTGGCATGCAATGGTTTGCAAAAGCTGATGCCCGGGATTGACCAGAACAAAAGAAGGCAGTCATATATTTCATTCCCAGTGTTGGTTGAGGACTTGCCGGCCATCACCAATCTATGACATAGTTGCCCTGATAGTAATGTGTTGATGCTGAATGCCAGCAACAAAGCAGAAGTATGAACCGCACCTGGAACCCCTTTCCTAGCGTAGCCCTGTGGTGCATCAACGAGGATCACATCAAAGCACGAATCTTGAACAGCAGCTGGGAGGTCCATGACCCAGGGTTCGGCAAAGAAGGCTTCTGCCTCAGCCAGCTTGCCACGGTAGGTCACGTTGTAAGCCTGGGCAGGATTGTATGAATGGTGAGGTTGCTCAGCAAGGTTGGAAGCATACAAAAGCTGTGTATCAAATGGCAGCCCCGCAGGTGCATAGTTGCAGATGCCATTAGTGCCATTAAATGCTAAGCCGACTGGCGTCAGGATGATTACCTCGAGCTCAGGGTACACCGACGTAATTTTGTCAATCCATTCTTGGTAGTTTTCCAGGAAAGCTGTTCTCCCTCCGCAGTTGACTGAAGCCCAAGTATCTGAGTCATAGCCAAGCCCGAAAACGAGGAATCTTGCTCCGGACTCATTGCGGGCAGCGGCTTGCCCATGCACCAGCGAGGAAATCCACAGAAGCTGGGCCTGGTTCAACTGCGGATGTGGCTTGCGGTCCACGGCTGCCTGGACTATGTCACCATATGCTGCACACCGGGCAGGCGCCCGATGGCGCCCAATTTGTGCAACTTGGCTCGAAAAAGTCGGTGCCGCGGTTGGGGTACACCCAGCGTCAAACGCGTGCCTGGGCAGCCACCCTTTTGTCAGCAAAGCTCGTAGCACAGCAGCCGCCACCAGTAGACCACCCACGCTTACGAAAAGGCGTCGAGGCAGCCCAGGCCCCGGAAGCTTGGCCATTTGACAAGCTGATGGGTCAAAAAAACAGCAACGGTTAAACAAATGCCAACTTGATGGCTAATCACAGGTATATCGCGATGCAATGTGATTGGGGACTGATAAAAGAAGAGAAATAGCCGGAGCTGGTTTGAACAATCAGGACACGGGCAAAGTACAGCGCCGTACTCCGCCTTGCCTGCAAATCTGTGCTGCAGGGCGATGTCGAGATGTAGTGTGCCACTCAAAAATTTCCACCCCGCGGCGATTTAAATTTTGGCTGCTTTGTTGTGTTCGTTGCAGCGCTGCAGCGCATGGCCGGGCCCGGCACGAGTGACCAGCGTGCTCTACAGAAGGCCGTTTAGAATGTCTTCAGCGCTTGGGATCGGTTCCACCGGTGAGAGGTAGCACGCTTCGTGATGCACACACGGCATCGCGGCGAGGGAACCCCGGAGGGGCACCTTTCAACTTCAAACCTCTATTGAAGGCCTAAAGGTCTGGCCCCTGAGCTTTAGAACGTGCCGCCAAGAGCGCATTGCTTGGGCGGCCGCTGTGCGTTGTTTGGGCGCCCGGTGCGCAGTGTTCACTTGCAAGCTGTTGTTGGCCTTGTTCTGCACTCGTTGTTGCACTTGACTCACTCAGGCTGCCCGGCAGGGGTGAGGGGCCAGTGTTGCAGCTTGCTTCGTAATGCAAATGCGGCAAGGCGCCGCCGCTGCTCCTACCGCCCCAGGGCCGGGAGGGGCTCGCGCGCTCTTGCTTGGCAATGCAAATGTGGCAAGGCGCTGCTGCTGTCATCTGCTGCTCTTGCCCTCCCAGCTGCCCTGTGGATAAGGGGCCAGTTTTGCAGCTTTGGGAAGCAACTTGCTGAAAAGGCACATCTGGCGGCACAATCAAAAGGGTGGGCAAACAAGCAGAAGCACAGATTGCCAGAATGTGCAAGAGGCAGCACACAATAAGGGTGGGCAAGTGAAATCAAGTCTGGCGCAGCTTCTTGGGCTGGCGCAGCTTTGAACCGGCTCCCACTGACGTGCAGAAGGGACGAGCCTTCGGGCTCGGGTTCCCCAGGAACAGCGCACATGCCCCGACTGCCACAGCAGCATTAGAACTGCACCACACATGCTACTTGCACGCCCATTGTATGCTGTATGTGCGTGTTTCACATCCGCCTAACCGCAACGGAACTTGCGACACAGATGGCTTGCGTGAAGGAAAGTATAATTGCTCCCGCCAAGATTCAATCACTCGACCTGTTGGCAGCAGTCCTCCAAGCAAACGGTTGGCTAGCTAGACCGGTTTCGACCCCAGCTACGGGGTGCTCATCAGTAACCTGATGGTTCTACCGGCCAATCTGTGCCCGCTTCCCTGACTTGTTTGACAAGCACCGCCCTGTGCACCGCTTTCTGTTTTATGGCGTTTGCCGCCTTCCAAGCTTTACCACTGCTTGTCGTGAGAGGTGGCTTGAAGTCCATTGCTGCATTTATTCCGGCCTAGACATGTGCCATGCAATTTGTTGCATTCTGCTTCACTCTGCCCTGCGGGTTGCTCTTGTGGATAGCCCCTCATGTTTGCTCCCACACAGCTCTGCCCAGTGCCCTGTCAGCCCACATGCACCTGTCCGCTGCGTTTGCCAGCTATGCATGCCTGTGTATATTTCTTACTTCACCAAAACCTTGAATGGCCCTCCGTCTGCTGAACCCAGAATGCAAACCCCCAACAGGAAGCAAGTCTGCGTTCTCCATGGACCCGGTGGCCAACAATTTTTGGTGTGGCTTACAACGCCCACTTGGTGGGGAGTGGGTGTAGCCAGAAGGGGGAGCACATGGCCACCAAAAGTCCCCTTTGAAAATTCTCTACAAAACGAGTCATGCTTGCCTGCCCAACGTAGCATACCATGCAAATGCATTTGGGCGCAGGCCAATAGATCCCAGTAGTTACAGCCCCATACCCGTACATAGACACCAGTGCCACATGCATGCCATATCGCATATGGCCCATCAGTTATTTAATAAATTACGCGGTGATTGTTGGGCGTGGTTGTTGAGCTGTAAGTGCTGCTGCTCGCACCAGAGTTATGATAAAATAGTTGAATCATGTTGCAACCTGGTGGTCATAGCCTTGAAACTAATCAAGGCTCCCACACCAGAAAGGTATTCCCAGGTTGGTATTCCCAGGAAGGCACGCCACGCCTGTGCTATCCTTGCTAGAACACACTAAGACAACAACCACCATTTTCCACCCACAAGGCAAGCCCGCTCAAGCAGCAGGTCGCACTATAGCACCTTCCTTTGTATTATGTGCTTCCACAGGTTCCATTACAACATTTACATCAACATTCAAGGTATTCCTCTACTTCTTCTTGCCGGCAATAGGCTTGGCCTTGCCTGCACAGCATTGGCACACAAACACAGAACTATTGTAAATGCCCCGTTTGACGACAAGTGGGGCGGGATGTCTTTGCAACATCTTGATTTGCAAATCTATTAGCAGCTCGGCAAGTCCAACAGCTGGTACGTTTTGTACGGCAATGAAGAAGTGCTCAACACCAAATTCCCAGCACCAAACTTCAAAACCCCAACAAAAACTCAGAACAGTATGCCCCTTCTCACCCTTGCGGGTTCGCGCGTTGTTCTTTGTCCTCTGGCCCCGCACCGGCAGGTTCTGCACGCACCCATTGTTGCACAGTGTCAGCCAGGCCAGAACAGCTGAGGGAGTGGCAGCAGATGATAGCTGTAAGAACAGACTGCAGGCACAACTGGTGGGGATCTACAACACAGCTGCCATGCTTGCCGTGCCAATCTGCACCCTCCACACCAGTAGTTTGTGTCCACAAAGAATCTGGCCACTTTTGTGCTGGATGACCCAAAGCTGGTGCACCCACTCACGTTGTAGTGGCGGCGGCCGCGATAGCAGCCAATCTCTTTCAGGCGCTTGATGTTGAGCGCATTGAAGCGGCGCAGGTCTCCCTCAACTGTGTAGCGGTCCACCTCCTCACGCAGCCGCGTCAGCTCCTCCTCAGACAGGTCCTGCAAAGCAATGAATGTATTTGTTGTTGGGGGTTACGTTGAGAGCCGACGGTGGTCGCAGGGTGCATCTGCTTATTAAACACATGCTTGCTTGTGTGGAGCATTCAGAAAATTAACGCAATGAGCTGAAGTTGCAGGTAGGATGAATGGTGCCACTTGTCTGCTGCAGCGGTTTGTCTCGCATGGTACGTACTGCGTGTTGAACAGCCTGTCAACACAGCCGCCCAGCCGAGCAGCCTGTCCCTCCAGGTGCCAGCCACATCAACGCAAGCAATGACGCACCGCAGCAGGGCAGCTTGGTAAACAACACGCAGAACCCATAGCACAACATCCCATGTCTCCATGCGGCACGGTCGAGACGAATGGGGATATTTTTGACGCTGTCGCCCCAACCAAAACTGTCTGGATGCGAACCACAAATAACGCAGGAATTCCCAGTGTCTCGCCGCACCTTGGTACGCTTGTTCTCCACCCCAGTGGTGTTCAAAATTGCCTTGGCAGTGGTGGGGCCAATGCCGAAGATATACTGCAGGCTGAACTCCACGTACTTCTGGTTTGGCACCTCCACACCGCCAATACGAGCAGCCTGGATGCGCAGCGGCATGCGGCGAGGGAAGACAGCCTGCAGGCGAGTAGACGGGAGAGAGCTGAGCCGGGTTAGGTGTGGAGCGGCGCGCAAGGCGTATGCTGTCTGCCACTTGTCAGTGCATATGATTGCACCGTGAGTATGGCTTGCTACAAAATTGCAACCCTGTAAATCGAGGAGCGCAGGGGTGCCCCTGCGCTCCTCGATTTACAGGGTGCGCCATACAGTCGGCATGACGGGGCAGCCCAGGCTTCTACAAGCCTGTGTGAACTGTCAAGCTTCACGGGAATACTGCCATAGATCATGCAGGCCACAGGCACATCCAGCTGTCAGCTATCTGGTATTTACAATCAGTTCCTGAGAGACACGCTGAAGAGAAGCCTGCTAGCCCCCGCTGCCCACCTGCGCTGCCCTCGCCGCGGGTGCTGCTGCCTTGAACGGCGCTGCTGCCTTGAGCCCCTCAAAGGACTTCAAAGTCTGCAGAGCAGAGGAAGAACGCCGGGGGTGCTATTCTATGTGCTCAACTGGGGCGCCACCGCCAGCACCAGCCATGTACCCACATTGTCGTCCACAAAGCTCGACACGCGCACCTGCTGGCTGCCGCTGACAGATAGCTTGGAGAGCTGCTGCGTGAGGGTGAGCACCATTTCTGCTGGCTGCTCTACCGCTCAACACCCCCGCTCTTGTGACCAGCAAAATTTGCTATACTAATAAACCACCAGGAGCCTTCCAACGGGCGTAAATCGCGAGTTGGTGCCTCAGCATGGACACCTGTCGCTCCTGGGTCTTCTGTGAATTGCCTAACGTGACCTCCTGTGTGCGCTGTTGCTCTTGGTCATGATACCGCGGATATCGTCTGGAACGCGCGCAGCGCCTTGATGCACCTTGATGCACGCTTGCAAGCGATGGGCCAGCCCGCCGCCACTAGCGCTGGACATGCCGCTGGACTAATTTGGGTTGGAATTGAGTTAAGAAGGCCAACAAGCTGCTTTTTGATACGTCTATACGTCGCAAGAGATCGAATCATGATTACAGGAGGCCATCACTGTGCTGTTTAGGCTGCTTGAATGCAGGCGCCTGTCAATGCGCAGCATATGAGGAAAAGCGTGACGCTGGCTCTGCCACACTAAGGCGCTGCTACACCTACTTCTTGAGCCGCGCTGCTGCTATGGCATCATCTACAAAATTGAAAGTACTGTCCCTGGAGCTGTCGATTATGCCGCTGCTGCCCAGCGGGGACAGCGTGCCTGCAACAAAAGCCAGAGAGGCGGCAGAATCGTATTGGCAGCCACTCAGTAATGCAACTTGGGCATATTGCAGGTGCATTTCAAGCGACAAAACGCAAGTGCAGGAGAAGATGCAGTTGCACCCTGCTTAGCAGTATGCCAATGTAGCTCAGCTATAAAGCTACGTCTGGCTTCTGGCTGGCACCCTTCACAGGGCCGCAAGCACACACAGAGCACCAGGGCACCACAGCTCACCACCATTCAACGATGGCTGCCTTCCAGGATGTGTGTGTTGTGTGCCGCCACTGCTGCCGCTGTCCAGCCTGCCGGGCCGCGTGTGCATGGCAGCGGCAACCCCTCCGAGCCCTCCCAGCTGTAGCGCTGCAAGGCCGAAGCCAGTCTGGCTGTGGCTGCCCAGGAAGCTGGGCTGCTGGGCGCCAGGGTGCTGCCCTAGGGGCGCAGCTTGCTGAGTTGTGAAAAGTTCTGTGTGTTGCGCAAATGGGCCCAGCCCCATGTGTGCTCCTATGCCTACGCTGTGCTGCGCAGCGGCAGGTGCTGCCATGCTGGCCAGCGCCTGCAGAGGCGGCTGTTGCTGCATCATGGGGTGCATGGCGAGGCCACCAGCGGCAGGGGGTGCATTTGGCAACTGCGAATGCGCTGTCCCTTGAACCAGAGACAGCCCGCCCAGCAAATCACCAACTTGGGCTGCCGGTGCTGGCAGCGTGGCAGGTACAGGTGACTGCCGAGGGGCTGTGGCTGGGCCGGAAACTGCATCTGACAGCCCGCCGCAAAAATCGATGCTAGAGGGTCCAGCAGTGGGCGGTGGCGCCACAGCAGGCTGCCATTGCTGGGCCATAGCAGCTGCACCGCTCGGCTGCGGGCTCGCCAGCACCATGCCACCAAAGGGATCAGCAGCAGCCGGCTGTGCCGCCACCGGATAAGCAGGAGGATGAGCAGCGGCTGGGCCCGCATCCACATGCAGCCCTGCAAGCAGGTCTGCCGCGGCAGGAGCTGAAGCCATGCCGGCACTAGACGGCGACGCAGATGCAGGCTCGCCAAGCAAATCTTCTAGCGATGCAGCGGCAGCAGAACTTGCTGCGGGCGCTGTTCCAGAGGGCGCCGCCTCCCCCAGCAAATCTTCTGTAAAAAGCTGTTGCTGCTGCCGTTGCTCGTTCGCTGCATCAGCAGCGGCTGACGTCTCGCCGCCACTATCTTCGCCAAGCATGGCAAGCAGCTTGTTGGCACGCTGCCTCACGCTGGCCTGAGGGCTGCCCGCTGCGCGCCGTAGCGCCTCGGGGTGCGTTTGGAAGTGCACTGCCAGCTGGCCGCATGTGGCGCTGCTGCCGCTTTCTACCACTGCCTCGATGGCGCACAGCGCACGCAGCGTGGACTGCCATGGCCCCGCCTCCTGCACAGGACAGCGCGGCACAGCACAGCAGATTGCGATGCATAGCGTGGAACAGCTGGAAAACACAGACCGGTCCAGCCAAGGACATCACAGGGAGCTGCGACGCAGGAGGGGTCCTGCCAGCCACCTGCGAGGCGGGTGCGGCATGTGAGGCGGCTAGCAGCGGACAGTCGTGCTGGTCGTTGGCAGTGGCTAATACCCTTGGAGCACCCTAAGTCCCGGTCGAAGTCGGGAAGACTGAGGCAGCACCCACCATCTTGCGCTCTAGAAGCTGGGCTAAAACTGGCCCATCCAGGCCGGAGATGCCATCCACAAACGCCTGAAGATCCTCCCGACCGGGCGCTGCCCTCAGGCCTGCTGGGGTACAGATCCGATCCACCAGCCGTTGCTCTGCACCATCCGCCACAGCACCACCAGCAGAGCTGCCGCGCTGCCCGCTGGATCCACCATTTGATGCCGCAGACGCAGTTGCCGCTGGATTAGCCAGCGCCGGCGCCCCGGCTTGCATGATGGGCTGGCCAGAAACAGGCGCCAACCGGCTGCTGGCACTGCTGCTGTACCCGCTGCCGCTATCGAAGTGGGTAGAACTGTACCCGTCCTGCAAGTGGTGAATGGGTGGGTTAGCAGGCGCGCATAATGGCAGGGGACAGGCAGCAAACAGGTAACAACGGCAGCCTTACCCTAAATGTCTGCAGGCTTTATAGACAAGGATGGCTTTCATTTCAATCCCCGCCAAAACCTGAAGCATTGGCTGTACAGCTGCCCCAACATCGCGGTTTCTGTCCACATATAGATCTTAACCCAGCCACACACCACTGGGTCAGTTGAGCACACTACACCCTCCTTTTGATATTGTTACCCCACTCAGCGCTACGCAGGCCACTCGCCACCCAGCTGCCCATCCGCCCCGCCCACCTGGCGCAGCAGCCCCCCCGACTTGCCACTCAGGCTGCGCACTCCTGAGCTGACTGCCTGTATGCCAGACTGGAGCACATCTGCGCTGCCAAAGCCCACCATACGGGCCCCACTGCCACCAGAAGAGTCGCTGCCAAATCCGAGCATGCTGCCACCGCCACCAACGCTGCAGCTGCCGCCAGGCGCGTCGCTGCCAAACCCTTGGATGCGTCCCTGCGGCGGCGACCGGGCAGCAACAGGGACGATGCTGGTGGGATGGAACGGCAGGCATGGCATGCAAAGCTGCACAACCCTAGCTGCAAGCTCTGCTGCGCACTTGAACTGTGCCAACCGCAGGGTTCCCCCCCTCCACCCATCTCAAATTAAGTTGCAAAATTAGTAAAAAGAAGTTGCAAAATCAGTCAGCTACTAAGAATGAACTGTGCTGAATATCGCCAACCACCAAAGCAAAGCATAAAATACGACCATCCATCAGCCGATTCCCAGCACAAGCTGCAAATGCTGGCCAGGCAGCCGCATGGCACGCCCCCAGCGTCGCGCATGACGCACCCCAAGGCTTCCGATGGTGCCACCCCCGCCCGCCACCTCAGGCGCGCCGTGGATGGCGTTGAGCGCTTCCTGCGCATTCTCCTGCACTTTCTTCCACACCGTGTCACCCTTGAAGGGGTCCGGTGCGCAGCGATAGTGCAGCAGCTCACGCACAGGGCCGCTCTGGCGGGCCACGAGGCGGCGCAGCTCCGGGCTACCCCGCCGTGCAATGTGCGTCATCAGCTTGAGGGCCTGCATTGAAGGGTACAAACACAAGGGTGGATTTGTGATCTATGTACTGAAGTCTGCAATTAAAGAAAGGGGAAACAATACTCGTGGTTGACGGCTTTTGAGTGACGTATCCTGCAGCAATCAGCAAAAAGGTGCACCACGACGGGTGAGCAAACAGCAAGACCACACTCACCTTTTGCTTCACGATAGGCGAGCGGTGCGACAGCCGGCCGAGCACGGCGTCAACTCCTGCACGGCTGTCACTGCCCGCCAGCGCCGTGACCACCTCATCCAGCATATAGACTGCATTCAGTCCAATGGGACAAATCAGGCAGCCCCAAGTGCGTTCTATGTAGCAGCGCTGTTGGCAAACCCAGGGGCAGCACTGGCGTTGCCGGCGGCCCCACCACACGCTCCGCGCGCCTCGGGCCCTGCACCGCTGCAAGCATGCCCGGCCGCTGGCAGAGAGCACGGTGCAGCCAGGGCGGGCGCGTGGGAAGGGCTTCAAGAGGCGGCAGCTGATCCAAGGTGGGTTATCGGCGATCGGCACTCACTAGGCGTAGGGTCTTCCTCGGTGCTTGTCGCCTGATCCACCAGCAACTTGGTCTTGGCCCATCCAACCCACGACGCCGCCAGCCGGGCCATTCCTAGAGCCGCGCCGCGCACGGAGCCACCGAACGATGATTGGTGGCGCGGTTGAAAATTTCGCTCCCTTGCAATAATCCTCAGCTGGTAGGGTTCTTCATGCCAGCGCGGCACAGGCCAGGTTGGCAGGAACAGGTGCACGAAGAGCTCCCCTTAACGACGCCGTATGTACGCTTGCTGCTCACATATGTCGGACTTTCCGTAACGTCTGTAGATCTCTCAGGTCAGCATCTGGGGTGCAAGCTTGTGGCCTCCTTAGCCTCTGGCTGACACGGGTGGCCGGCCCCGCAGCATGCTGCGGGCACGCTGATTGCGTGGTATGCTGATAACAGCGAGCGTCCCGACATGACACCGTTCACTTTGAGGCGCCCTGTTGGACTGGTGCTGGCACTGGCTGTGGCGTTCTGCGGCTCCGCGCAGGGCAAGAGAGACGCACAGACGGATTGTGAGAGCGGGCCATGCTAGCAAGCATTTCAATGCCAGCACCAGCAGGGCGGCTGGTGGAGGCTGCTGCCACGATACCCCAGGCTGATTGCAGGCCACGCTTTGGCTGTTTCCATCTCTTGCAGTTGACATCCTGGTGCGTTTCAGGGACAGCATTCAGAATTGGGAGGAGGTGAAGGCGGCCGGCCATTTGCAGGGGTGGGACAATGAGACGGTTGCCTATCTTTGGACGGGCGTGGTACTGGACTTCAACCTGCGCGTGCGAGAGATGTGAGTTGACATCTTTGCAAACAAGCATCTGGTGGCGTCGCTGCAGTAGGATCTGCTAACGAAGGGATAGTCAGCACCTAGAAATGGCGCAAATGCCGCCTGCAACAAAGGCACCGCGTCACACAGCCAGCTACCACCATGCAGCAACCTGTAGGCCAGCAAGGGGTCCCTTCACAGCACCACTTCCCTCCTTTTCTGCTCAATGGTTCAGGTCATTGCTACTGCCAGCCTGTGTTGTTCACTCACCGTCCCCATGCCCCTCCCCCCCTCCCCCGCCAC
>JAAMXP010001872.1:0-23839 GCA_019693395.1 Ettlia oleoabundans | reverse complement strand
GTTCAGGCTAGGGCTGACAGGCGTGCGTGCATGTGCGGCAACCAACTAGGCGAGGACGGCACACGCAGCGACGGGCAAGCTTGTGAGCTAGGGCGCCATGCAGGGCAATCAATGCAGCACAACACAGTTCAATCCCTTCCCCATCTTGTTAACTCATTGTATTGGTAACAAAGCCGGCTGCCAATGAATGGTTCAGGCAGGAGTTCAACTTCACGGGCCAAACAGCCAATAAAGAGCTGAGCCATCCACGTGGCAACGAAAAAATGCGACAAACCAACCCATCATCCTACCCAGAGGTAACACGGAGACGCACCTGTGGGACTGGCGGCTTGCTGGATGAGCGTGAGAGTGCGCCGCCACTTGACACCACAAGCTCAATCTGGTAGCGGATGACCAGGGTGTCGTTAACAAGTAGGCCACGCTGCAGGAGCAGATGGTTAGGTGTGAAAGAAGAGGTTAGCACGCACTAGGAGTTGGAAGTTCCTGTGCCTCCACCGCACACTTAATAATGGCACATCCGTTGGTCGGCCCACAAATCCGTGCCCCGCAGATCCATCCCCATCATACTTCAATTGGCAGTCCTAAGGGTTTTGTACAACCAGACCACCATGATACTATGATAATAACGTGATATCAATAGCAAATAGGCACATCCCCCACCTGGGGGTCCTCCAGCAGGCTTTTCTTCACAAACTTGCGGTAGCCGTGGCAGTTGCGGGCGTTGGGGTCCTGACGCGCGCAGCTGATCTTGACAGCGCCCTGGTCACGCCGCCGCCCTTTTGCCACGTCCTGGCCGCGGCCTGTAGATGGGGTGGCAGTCAAGGCATGCTGACATCACACTTTTTTGACCAAAAACATAGGGCATAGCAAGACAAGGGAGGCTTAACAACGTGGGGCAAACGCTGGCGGTTGCTGCTGTGCCATTATTCACAGCGAATGCAAGTGCTTGCTGCCGAAAGAAACAGCACCCACCTGACTGATCCACAAGCGTGAAGCGGTGGAAGGCGCGCACAACCCGCCCCTCGCTGGTGTTCACCACGCCCTGCGGGTTGTCCGTCTCTCCAATCAGCGCCACAAACAGGGCGCAGTAGTCGTTATTTCCAGCTGCTGCTGCGGCTGCCTGCTGCTGACCGGCTGCTGCGGCTAGCTGCGCGTGCTGGGCTGCGGCGGGATTGACCATCACCTGCTGTGCAGCGGCAGGCGGAGCGGCGGGGGCACCGACAGCGCCAGGTGGCGCGCGCAGTGCGGCGGCCCCTGGCGGGCCTGCGGCGGCTCCGCCGCCGTTTCCTGGCGGGACGCCGGGACGTGGCGGCAGCCCGGCTGCACCCATGCCAGCTGGCTGGCCGTTGGGGCCTGCCGGCAGGCCGGGCGGGGCGCCGCCGCCGCCTCCTGGCTGCTGCTGCTGCAGGTGGGCGTTGTGGGGCGGCACCTGCTGCGGCTGAATGTTGTGCATCTCAGAAGAGCTGCGCTTTCCATCAGGGTAGAACAGCAGCACCCACTCGTGTCCGCCCACTACAAATCGCTCGCTGCAGCAGGAGGAGTGGTAAAGGAGGGCAGTGGGGTGTTAAGTAGAGCAAAGGCAAGCTGGTCAGCATGGTTGTGGGGAAATCGGCAGCGGCAGCAGACAATGGAAGCAGCACTCAGGTGAAGTGCCGAGGCATGGGATTGGCTTTCAGGTGGCCAATTGTGGTGGCAGCAGTGGGATGCTACAAAATGAGTGGGCAGTGGCGGAGCCCAGATGGGACTCAGATGGCCAAGTGCGGCGGGCTCCCAAGCGCTCACCTGGCTATCGGCTCCCCATCCCCAATGCCCTTGACGAGGCTATATCCAACAATGGTGTGCTCGTGCTCCCCTGCACACAGAGCAAGACAGCCAAGGTTCGGCTGGCGGTCAGCACCCTTATTGCGAGCCAGGCGCTACACCCAGCCCCGCGACACGCTCCTGCACTAGCTCACCTATGATTGTGTCCGTGATAGTCTTGCTGCTGGACTTCTTGGCGCTGCCAGGGGTTGTCTCGGGTTGTGGCTGCGCAAGGGCAGCAGCCGGCGCCGCCATAGCAGTGTAAGTACAATTGCAGAACAGTTGGCAAGCAGAACAGCGGGGGCGAAAGCCTGACAATGCGATGTGACTGCGATGCGGCGACTGGGCGCAAGGGAAGGCAATTACAAGCTAGTAAAACTGTGGCGCTAGGGTGAGGGAGTCAATGCGCGTGGGACAAGCCCACAGGAGCGGCGGCGTCAGGCCAGGATGGCACAGCACAGCGCGCACCCACGCTCTGCAACAGGTCTGCGTGTCGTACCTCAATGTCTGTCTCACGGAGACGCTAAGAATGTTGAGCAGGGCAGGATCCGCCTGCGAACAGGGGGTCGAAACTGGTGCCCTGGACTGCCGTCCCCGCCCTGGTGCCAGCGGGAGCTCTCCAGACGTCTGCACAAAAGTGCCAAATTGGGCCTTGCCCAGTATCTTACAGGCATGATTTGCAAGTTACAAATAAGTGCCAAATAGCAGTCAACCACTGGCCAGTCATGGCATCATGGAGAAGAACATATGCGGTGCCCGGCCAAATGCCCTCGTCGCTGGTTGCAGCAACCGTCGCTCTGATTGCTTGTGTGTGCGTGACAAGGTGTCTGTTGTCCCAGCACCCACATCATGCCTCATCCCAGGCAACCGCATCCTGGAAGTCCTCGCTGTTTGGGCTGCCTGCTGCCGCCGCTGCCGCACCCTCGTCAACGCCCGTTGCATCTGCAGATGCAGAGCCCTCCTCAACTTCCTCCTCCTCCTGCTCCCATTCCTCCCGCTCCTCCACAACCTCCTCCTCCACTTCTTCCTTCTCCTGATTTTGCCCTACGGCATCCGACGCTTCCTGTTCCTGCTCCTCATCCTCCTGCTGCTGCAACTGCTCCTCCGCCGGCGCCTGACGCTGCCGCCGCTGGGCCCCGCCAGTCTTGCGCCGCCGCTTCTTGCTGACTGTCGGCGCCTCCTCCTCCTCCTCGTCCTCTTCCGGGTCATCGCTGTCGCTGTTACCCCGGGTTGCTACTCCCGCGCCACCCTCCTGCAGCCAACCAGCAAGCAGACACAGTAAGTTCATGTGCGCAAGCCGTGCAAAAAGGCAACCGGTCATGCAAGGAAATCCACCCACCCATCCCAATTCAGCTACCTGCCTCCTCGTTTTGCTATACTTTGCCACACTTCCATACACCACTTCCTGCTCAAATTCCACCAGTGACCTAATCTCACCTCTCCACTATACAACATGCATTCGTAAATTAAAACCATGCATTTGTCCCACCAGATAGCCACACGCTCACCCACCCACCCACCTCATCATCCTCATCATCTTCTTCCAAAAACTGCACTAGGTTGTCCAGCATCTTCAGCTTGCGAGTGCCGTACTCAAAGGCGTAAAACGCCTCGGGAAGACCGTCAGTGGTGACCCACTCATCTACCAGCTGCAGCAGGGGTTTACAGGGATAGCTGCTGATGTTGGTGTGGTCGGTGGGGATGGTGGTGTGGGATGGGATGCCAGTAAGATGCAAGCCCAGTGGTGCCCATGGCCCATGTGTTCTTGTCCAATTGGATGAGATCTGGGCAACAGAGCCCTGTTCACATTCTAGCATGCTGATCAATTTGTGCCCTACGCTTACCCTGGGATGATTGCTGCAAAGCAGCCCAAAACCCGTAGACCAAACTGGGACTCAGAGCCTGCGCCGCCTGCTGCCACCCCCCAGCCCCAAGTTCACCGAGCAAACAGAGGTTGAGCAACTCAATTGATAAAACTCTTTAACACTGCTGATGGTACGGTTTACACC
Source organism: Ettlia oleoabundans (assembly GCA_019693395.1). Classification (NCBI taxonomy): domain Eukaryota; kingdom Viridiplantae; phylum Chlorophyta; class Chlorophyceae; order Chlamydomonadales; genus Ettlia; species Ettlia oleoabundans. The sequence goes on along the minus strand of JAAMXP010001872.1, from coordinate 20,030 downwards.
CACCTCATCATACTCGTGGTCAGGCACGCTGATAAGCATATCCCTGGGAGGGCTGGCATGCACTGCAGCCAGCGCCAAGCAGCGGCCCAGCGCGCCGGCCACTTGGGGGCTCACAGCGTTGCCCATTTGCTGCAGGACGGGTGGTGGTGACGGTGGTTGTGTGTATTCAAATGGCAATTCTGTGGCCAAAAAAGAGGGCAACGAAGGAAGCCGAGTGAGACTGTGAAAGTGCAGTGTACGCATGGGTGTGTTTGTGTTTGCGTGGGTGTGACGGGCTTGGGGCTCACAGCCTTGCCCATTTGCTGCAGGAGGGCGGTGATGACGTTGTACCTACGTGTGCGGGCGCTTGGGTAGCCCACTGAAGAGACTAAGGGAACTAAGTAGTCAGAACCTCGCAATGAAAGACGGCAAGGAGCCAAGGGAAAGAAGATCGCACCTGATATCGCTGCGTGAGGTTGGGGTTACGGGCAAAGCGCTTGGTGCTGGTCTTGGGCTTGGCGAGCAGGACATGGTAGTCCGGGAAACCCTGCAGTACAGTGTGCGGTATAATGACAGTCAAACGCGGACACAGCAGTGCCATTGTAACACAACAGCACATACAGAAATCCTCACTGCAGTTCACAGTCAGGCAGCACGTTGGGGGGTCAAGAGCAGCACACTTCGGCCAGTGGTGGTCAGGCTGACTACAATGTGAGGATCTTCAACACCTTTCTGACCAAAGCAGCAACAGACGTATACCATCAAATACATCGTAGCAAAACGACTGAGTGAAAGTAAACGGTCATCGAAACAGCCGCAATACGTCAGTGCTGAAGCCAGTCCGATACATGTGTGCTCACCTGCATGCGAGCGTTCTCCCGAATGGTGGTAGTGCGGTTCTGCGTGGGGTGTCCCACCTTTAAGTTGTGCGGCTCAGAGCGTCCAACCACCTGCTCATGTGGGCGGTGGTACATGTTGGCGTGGCATTAGGTGTCAAAGATCAGATGCAAAGGGGTTGGCAGAGGAAGGGGAACTGCTAAACCGAACACGCAAGCATGGCCTTACGCTCCACGGTCCCCTGTGTGTGCGCTCACGCAGGATACAAACAACGCATTCACCCCCACCAAGTCGTGGCCATTGCGTTCCCAACCTACCGTGGCCACAATCTCGTGCAGGCCCTGCCTCCCATAGCAGCCACCGCGCCCGTCGCTACGCCCACCCTTGAATGTGATGCACCATTGTGGCACGAGCACGTCCCCTGTGGGCATGAACACGGTGTAAGCGGGGCAGCCTGCGGGACAAGTCCAGTGCAGTTCTATAACTTTAGGTACTCTGTCGTGTTGGTTAGCGGAAGCGACAACTGGCACTGGCCGGTAGGTGATTAGGGGGACAAACAGAAAAGCCCGTCACCTGGTACGAGTCGAACATCAGAACCAACCAAAAAAGAGAGTCAGGGCTTTCAAGCCCTCCCATAGACCCAAGGAAGTGTGATGGAACATATAGTGTCATAAGGATACGCACCCTCCAGCGCCCCGCCCCGCCACCCCTCCTTGTTGTGCTGGTCCACTCGATACTCCTTGTGGGTGCCCTTCTTCTCCCGCTTTGGAGGCTCATACACACCGCCACCAGCGCAGTCTGCAGCAGCAGCAATGGCGCCCGCAGAGGGAGGCGCTGGGCAATCAATGGCAATCAAGTTCTACACAGCAAGATGCCAGGTGCAAAGCTTGGGAAAGAATGACAGAGGTTTCGAAAGTGGCGCCAGATTCGACCAACCAATAAGCTATGGCGAGGTGAACAGGCCTGAGGTTTGCTTGATGCAAAACAGAGCAGCTGGCGCCATACAATGGACTGAAAAGTGGTAGTAAAGTCATGGGAGGAAGAGGATAGAATCTTGAGGGTGTCTGAACACAGCACATTCAGCGTGTCAAGATATCAAGCCAGGGTTGCAGGCATTCGTACGTGAAGTGCCGTTAACACGCGGTGCATGGCTGTGGCCATAGCAGCAAGTGCCTGCAGCAGGGGAGGTGGCAAAAAGAGGTTGGGAAGGGCGGATTGCAGGACAAACAAGTATTGAATATTGGGCAGGACATCGAGGACCCATGCATCACCAGCAGCTGGGCAGGCACAAACACAAAGACAACCTACAAGAACTCAAATGCCCACGTGTTCAAACGCACGACAACCTACCACCCATACGCCGTCAAACCACCCACCACCCACACGCCCACCCACCCACCGTTCTCGTTGTTTGCGATGCCCTCCAGGCTGCGGAAGTTGCGCTCGTCGTCGCCGGGTTCCCGCTCAGGAACACTGCACAGTCGCAGGTGGTCATCTGCATCAAGTGGCGGTGGATGCATGCATGGGGCGAGGGGTGTTCAAGCCAAGAGAGATACGCCATTTCGATCAAAGATATCAGAGCAATTATCCTTTACCCTGCTAAGCTCCGTCCTTCATCAAATGATGAGTGCAACCCACCCGCATTGCAGAAGTACGGGCGGTGGTCGCACAGCAGTGCCTCTGGATCCTGCCTCAGCAGCGGGTCGCGCCGCACATATTCGTGGAGGCGCTTCAAGAACTGCAGGCGGTACAAAAGGACGCATGAGGGCAGTACAGGTGGGAAGGCTGGCCGTATAAACCTACTACTGGAAGCGCTTCATGAGCTGCAGGCAGTACAAGAAGGAGGCATGCTGCAGTACAGGTGGCGCAGATGGATGTACAAAAGTCTTTCTGGAGAGGCTTCACAAAGCGAAAGGCGGGAGGCTCACCTGTTCCCCCACAGTGTGGGCGTATCCCGCCCTGCTCGCCTCTGCCTGCAGCCACAGCACTGCCTGCACCTTGCTGTCGTGGATGTGGCGCAAAGAGGCGGAGAACGTTTCAAACGCGTGGTTGCCTGCAGGTCCAAAGCGGGGGAGAGGACGTTGAGGAGTGTAGCACACCTTACATGCCAGTAACCATACATACACATGTATTCAACTCCTCAACTTGTGCTGCCATATGGTAACTAGCAATGCCCCAAGCACCGCTGCCGCCTCACCAGCTTCCATGTCATCAGTGGTCCGCTGTTCGCCCTTGCCGGCCAGCGGGTTCTTCTGGCACAGCAGCACCTTGGTGCCCAACTGCAGGCATGCAGTATGGTGGTAACATATGTTCAAGCGGTGATCGGCGTGCAGAGAGGCGTGCATTCTAATCTTGATTGCAACACAGGGGGTAGTGAGATCATAAAACAAAAATGTTGATCAGGCAGCAGCGAGGCGTCCATTTATGTTACTTAATTGCAGAATAGGAGAATGCGGTGCCAACCCACCGCGGTGGTGCCCTGCTCTTCCGCAATTTGCAATGCCGTCCTCACAAGCTCGGTCTGCATGAAGAAAGGCAGGCACGGGTTACTGCTACATTGTCCTGTACTGCACTGGACTTGCGACAGGTGCGGTTGTCACAATTGCCCCACAACAATGCCCGTGCACAACAGCCTTCCAGTTAATCCACGTTTGCTAAAAAACATGCAAACACACAACACAAATATACAAAGCAACGACAACATCATTGTTGCCACAATATCAACCCCAAATCACAACAGCAAGCAACGCTTGCTCAAGTATGCTGCCACCGTCATTGATCACCAGATGAAAACCCCAGCAGCAAGCAAGCACTCACGTGTCCATCCAGCATGTAATTCTCGTGTGCCGCCAGGCGATCCTCCATTGAAGTCATCCAGGGCTGGGGCTTGCGTCGCAGCCAGGCCTACAGGCGGTGACCGGGAGATGTAATTGCCGAGTTACTTAGGACTCAAACCAGGAACCTCACCTCAAGCCAGCCGCTGCACTTCAGCTGTGTACCATACCAAGCACCGCCGAATTGCGAGGAGCAGGAGCAGGCAGAACAAGGCACAGTAGGCAACTCTTCACAGTGCCCCCACAAAATGAATTCCACTCGGAGTACTCGGAATGGAATGTCCTATTGCCAGCCGGCAGATCTCCGTTCCCACCACCACAAGCACTCCTGGGACAGATCCTGGAGAACAGGCCCACCTGTGTGACCCGCTGCGGTCCGAACGCGTAGCGCTGCCGCTCGTGAAGCTCCCAGTTGTCAACCTCAGGTAGATCGCTGAAGATGTCGCCCAAAAGTATCTGCAGTACAGTTGATAACACTGAGGCAGTACGAATCAAGATGGTGGGGCGGGTCATGAAAGATGGGCTCATCAGCGCTGAGGCAAGGGTTATAGCTAATGGCCTAAAGCCCCGCATGGCAAGTCGCGGGGAAGAATGCTAAATACGCACAGGCAGACAGGCACATAATGCAATGATGCAAAGCGGCACATCATTTGCATTCCGTGAGAAAAAGGACAGCTGAGAACTATTGGCCTGCTCTTCCTCAAATCCCCACCTTGACAGTGACGCACACCAGAGCAATAGAACTGACTGACAAGCAAAGAGATACACAAAGAAAAACGGCCAGGCAAAGGCCTTTTCACTGGCAAAGATGCCGCACAAGGCCGCACCAATGCACTGCCGTGATGCAGCACTACACACTGCCATGGTGTAGCAGTACATGCAGTACTTGATGCATCCTCACCGGCAGGTGCCCCTCCTCCATCTCAGCATTGCTGGTGAAGCCAGAGGTGATGCGCTTGGCATTCAGGGCTGTAGGGCACTGCAGGGTGAAAAAGAAGGTTTGCAGTTGGGTCAACAGCCAAGGAAGTCACCATGCGCATGGGCTTGGCATGCTGGTCTGTGGGCTCAATGCAGCAGAAATGGAGAAGGGTTCCTTGCTATTGGGAAGGATCGGGGTTGGGTGAATGTGGGACACTGCAGCAAGCCGTGCTGCGCCATGCCCCGCCCAACCGCGCCTTGCAATGCCCCGTGCTTGCCTGAAAGTTGATGCAGTTGTGTGTGGGCTTGGGGATGGCGGGCAGCTGCTGGCCAGGAGCCGCCGCCCACATGAAGCAGCGCCACCGCCCTTGAGGCACCCCAAAGTTGCCAGCAGCCAGCATGCCCACACGAACCTGCAATACCAGGTATGCTTCATGGCACAGACATAGCCTAAGTCAGCCGCCTGTGCGTTTATGGCAGCCGAGTTGCCCACGCAGAGTGACGAGGGTGGTAGTTTGCAGTCGGTCACTGCCATTCAGCAGGAAGGGGAACGGAGTAGCAAGATGCAAGAAGACACAGGACGGTGCACAGGCTTCAGCTTAGCGCATGTGGATCCATTGAAACCAGTATCTAGCACAGTAGCTGAGGGTCAAACTGACATGCCACCAGATATACCGGCAGTACAGCATTTATCTGGCATTGTACTGCTAAGATGTACCTGGTACCGCATGTTGAGCATGCTGCCCATGGCGAACTTGATGTACAGACCATCCTCCTTCTTCAATATGTCCTGTGGGACGGAATAGCGGCATATGTCGCCAAACCAGTCGAGGCAGGGGGACTGACAGTTAAGAAAAGTACATACATGGGGCAGATGAGGAAGGAGACTGAATTGCCTTGGAACCAGCCAAAAGGGAACAGAGACTGACGTGCAAAAATACCAGCCAGATGGGACGCGAGACTGACGTGCACTTACACCCAACCAGATGCGCCAGCACCCGGCTTGCACCTTCATGCAAGACTGCTCCAAGATGTGGCACGGCACAGCATCGCATCCTCTGTCCTGCACCAACCTGTACGTTCTCCATCAGCACATACTTGGGCTTGAACCACTCGGAGTAGGCAATGAACACAGGCAGCTGGCGGTTGCTGCAAACATGGGAAGCGGAGCAGGTGTTGTCAAAGTTGACCATCTGGGTGTAACATGATAGAGAAGTAATGTGGACATCCGCCTGGCTGGCTGCACATGTCTACTCCATGCAAGCTTGTTTACCGTGGGTCCTGCAATATGTCTTCAGTCATGGCGTGCCGATTGTTGCCGCTTATGCCCTGCAGTGCCAGGAACGCAGTATCGTGAGATGTATGGATACTGTGTATGCACAGAGGCGCACAGCAATGGAACCAAGGGACATTGTAGCAGTGACTGTGATTGCCTACCATTGGACTGGGTTAAAACGGAAGGCTCACCTGGCAGGGCGGGCCGCCGCAGATGAAATCCACCTCACCAGGAAAGGGGATGCATTGGCGCCTGCAAGAACAGAGGTTCGGGTTGGGTGGTGCATGCGGGACACTTGCAAACTGTCAGGGGGAGCGGCAGTGCAGGAGCTTCGGGATAGGGCGAGACGAGCCGTACCACAGTACATGGACAGATGACTTGTTCAGCACACGGGCCATACATACAAGCGCACAGCAGCGGATGAGTTCTCAGGCCAGCTACGTGGCCCAACCGTTGATTAACCCTACAATACAAGCCTTGGCAACCCCCGGCTGCGCGCTGATTTATCGCTGCAAGAGGTCTAAACACCACACTAAATTACACTAGACTAGATAAAGCTAGATTAGGCCAGCAAGGGCCTGCCCACTCACTCTCGCAGCTTGCCGATGAATCCACGCAGAAGCTGCTCCCGCCCCTTCAGCTGCTTGCGCGCCAGCCACACCTCCTGCCGCTCGCCGCCGCTGCCCTCCATCACCACCTGTTGGTCACACAGGAAGGCAGGCAGACAGGCAGGCAAGCAAGCATGTCCTACGTTTTCAAATGCCCCTTCAATGTTGTTTCAGGGGTTGTTTTGCATTGGGTACACACCTCGTACCTTGAACTCCAGCCACCGCTCCTCCTTTCTGATGAAGCGCTTGAGCAGGCCTAATGCCACGTTGGCGGTGCGCTGACGTGGTGCCCTCTCACCCAGCCGCATCTGCAGGATTCCCAGCACCCTGCCCACCTCGCCCCTGCACGGCAAATACACAACACATTAAAAGGCCACATTTAGGCGTTCATTATATCCAATAATGTGGCAATGGACTGTGGAATGTAGTCACGCACCCAAGTCTTTGCGGACAAACCATCGTCTTGCCAAAAGTAACCGTTAATACAAACACACACTGCCGTCGCTCGTCAATGACACCTCTGGAGGTAAGCGGAGAATGCCAGACAGCCTAGAAAAACAAAACCACAGCACTGCCTAACAGCCGAGGGTGCACCTGTAGGGAAGGCAGTCACGCTCTGTGATGGCTACCGTTGCACCCCCCTTGGCACCTCCCGCCTTGCCCTCACCCTTGCCCTTGGGCGCTGCACCAAAACAGAATGATGTGGAAGGGCAACAGCAGCAACATCTTTGTTCGGTAAAAGAAAAAACCCTGAACGGAAAGCAACAAACCAGCCACAACGCAAGCCCAATAGGGGAGTGTGATTTCAGAAACGTCAGGAACGGCTTCCTTAGGAGAGTCTTTGAAAGGGTTGCACCAACAATGAAACCCTCACACTGCTGCAGACAGACACACCTGGCGCCTCCTCCTCCTCCGCAACTTCCTCCTGCTCATCCCAACCACTCTCATCCTCTGCCTGCTGCTCGCTAAGCTCTCCGCTTCCACCTTCTCCATCCAACAGCGCCACAGCGGCTGCTGCCGCCGTGCCGCTGCTCAGCTTGCGGCGCTTGGCGGCCTTGGCGGAGGCGGGTCCACGCCGGTCCTTGGCGCTGTCCTTCTTCTTTGCCTTCTTCTTGGCCCTGCATTGTTCGTAACAGATTCATCACTTCCAGGGCAGGCTTCTTTCAAAACTGGGGATACTTGAATTTCAACTTAAGATCACTACTGACAGCTGTATTGCAGGGCAGTACATGTGGCACCACGTGTAGTGCGAGCCACAACGGCGATGCCCCAGCGGCACAACCTGACACAGATGCTTCACATATCCACAGGTTACTCTCAAACAACTGCACAGTGGTGCCGTTTCTTAATGCCAGTGCCGCCCACAGTGCTGTAGGGCAAGTGCAGCAGCGGCACTGCTGCCTAACGTCAATACTGTCCGTCAGGACTGTAAGGAAAGGGAACATAAAAAGCAGCACTCACACGACCTCATCCTCGACGCTGCGTGGCCACGCCAGCAGCTTGTCATCATCACAGCGCCGGTAGGGATCCCTGCCGTTCCAGGGCTGCGGAGTGAAAAAGAGAGCGAAAGGGATGGCAGATTCAAAGAGCATCAGAGATCACTGCTGAAGGGACTACCCAACAAGAGAAACACATTGCACCATGGCAGCTATGCTGGCCTCCCTGCCATTCCGAGGACAGGGTTGTGATGACCTTACAAGTGCGGGAACACAAGTGAGGCGCCACAGGTGGGGGCAGCTACTCGAGTCTCTGGCTTGCCGACGGGCTTTACATTGCTGACTAATGCCCGGCTATATGCTTACATAAAGCAGTCAAAGCAGAAGTGAGTCAGCGGCAGAAAGGCAGGTATCCATGATCAAAACCAGCACCACCACCTTACCATGGGCCGCTGGCCCGGGCAATCCATCTTCAGCTCCCGGTAGAGCTCGTAAGTGGCCTTGCAGAGCTCAAGGTGCTCATCTGTGCCTGAGCTGAACACCTGCAGAAGGAGCATAGGCCATGTTGCAAGCTAAAAATCAATTGCACCACTACATGAACTTTACAAGCCCGTGTTGGCAGTGGCAAGTTTGGCTTTAAGACGCAGCTGCCACAATTGTGCAATTCAAATGAACAATCGGCACAGTTGAAGCATGATGTCATGAACACAATGGGCACAGTTGGTGCGTAGTACATGCAGTGCTCACATGTGAGTGCTGGTTGTTTGCCTTAAAGGTGTGAGCCATGTCCTCCTCATAGTCGCACGCCCAATCGGTGCGGGTCTGCACCCTGCAATTGGCGAGACCAAAAGGCAAGATGTGTAATGTCAGGCAACAACTTGTGGATTTGCAAAGGTTGCTCCCCCAGTCGGTACGGGGCTGCGCCCCGCATCACTTCAAGGAACAGCAGATTGCAAGGTGAAGGCAGGGCAGTAGGTGCGGTTTGCACCCCGCTTCGGTGCCAGTGTACGGGCCTGTCCCAGGTTAGATCTCCTGTGACTAGATGTGCTCACCCATTATGGTCGGGTGACCCGTCCTCCCGCAGGTCCACGTGGTCCAGGTATCCCAACCCGCCAGCACCCACATACAGGTCCATGCCACGCAAAACCTGCAGGGTTGGTGGACAGGAATACATGATGAGTTCCTGGTCGGCCGGACAGCAGCTGTCTTGACAAACGGGCTCAAGCAGGGTGCTGTCTTGATTGGGCAACGCCTCTGGCTCACCACTGGCTGCTTCTTGCCCCTGCGGGACGCCAGGAACGCCTCCTGCTGATCCTGGGCAATGTGGGCGGGCACCTCAAAGGTGAGGAACCGCCGGTCAAACTCTGCGCATTTGGGCCAGGTGCACAGGTATACATGAGAAGACACACAGTGGCACTGTGAAATGGTGCGGAGTCCCAGGCAGGGCTGGAACTCAGGTTCTTCTATGCCTGACTCAGACAGCAGCTGCAACAGTCTGTGTTCATTTTGAGTCCGCGTCTGCGGGACAGGCAGCTGGGTGGCTGGAAATTTGTGTGCTGGAAGCTGCTGTGTACTACTTGATGATTGTCTCTCCTGGAACAAACAGCCTGTCTGACATTTGATATCTGATTCTGAGATGACAGCAACATAGAAGCAGCCGTGCACACCAAAGCTCCACCAAAACTCGCAGTTCGGTGGTGGCGGCTCATCAGGTTTCACCAACACCACATGCACCTTGCTGCATGCACAGCAGAGCAGGACGGGCGTGAGCAGTGGCAGATCAAGGCATGCTGTGATTCAGATGCTAGCAATTTACTGGTATGGCAGATTGGGTCCAAGTTGCCAGTGTTATTCGTTGGACCCCCCCACCCCCCACCCCCCACCCCCCGTATGAAGCCACCAACACAGCATGGGGCGCAATGTGCAGCAAGCACCAAACACAAACAACATCAGTGATGCCACTTTGCAAAATGCGCCAAGTCAGCGGCCGCCACAACAGCACCATCATACGTATTCAATTGACAATAACCCTAAGTAGCGCCAGCTCACCACTCCAGCGTGGTCACAGAGTACTCGTGCAGGTAGCTCTTGTTGTCTCGCGCACGGAACAACTGCCGCTCGTCAAAGCCCTCCACCGCTGAGGCACAAGGCAGGCATTAGGCAGGCAGGCTGGCAAGCATGAGGGGGCCAGGAAGCAAGGCAGGAAGGCAGCCAGTGAGGCAGTAGCAGGTGCCTCAAACGCAGCTGACAGATGGGTTGGGCAGCACCAGCCATCAGCCTGAGGCGCAACCCTAATGTTGCTGTTTGCAACATTGCGTTGACACCAATGAAATATTGGTCAGCAATGCATGGTGCCTTTGGCAACATAACGCACCCAGGCGGGGAGGAGAGTCTGCGATGGCGGACTTCTTGGCACGCTTCTTCTTGCCACCCTTACTGCTGTCCTCCTCCTCCTCCTCCTCATCTGCAGGGATAACAACGCGGACCTAATGATTGATTGAACACTGCAACGGACTGACGACGACTCCACTTTCTGGGACTGCAACTGGGCGAAGGCGTACATGGAGCTGCTGCGAGCCCAGTATAATAGTGATTTGCTGACACAATCGGATAGAAATATGCCGTAGGCCAGCAGAAGTCCAGCTGAAACGCACCTGCATCTGCATCCGCACCAGCATTGCCGCCCTTCTTCTTCACGTAGATCAAACTCGTGTCCTTGTCGTGTGAAGCATAGAACCAATCCACGCGCATCATGAAGTGGCCCTGCAATGTCATGAACCGGGACAAAACAGGACCATGAACTAAAAACACGCAACATCACCACCTTCCACACCAGATCACGATGTCGTCCTGTGCAACGTCAGCAAGCAACATCAACAATCTCACATGATATGCGTGGCACAGAAGCAACCCAAAGTGGAGGGGTGGACCAAGTGCCATGAAAGCTCTGTGGGCTTACTTGCCACAGCCGCAAGCAAGCAGGCAGGCCGGCTGTCACAGTCAGGCATCTGACCCTCATGCCGACATCTAACCACACGTTCATTGACCTGGGTGGCGATCATGAAGTAAAGAACTTTGCCCAACCTGGACATCAAGGTCCACTCATTGCAAGTGTCTGGTACAATGACTGCCACTCACCGCCACTGTCTGGTACAGCTCCACCACCTGCGCAATGCTCCAGCCCTTCACATTATCGCTGCCCACGTCAATTTTGATGAAGTCACCCAGATAGATCTGCGGCATACGGAGGCAGCTCGGAAAGGCACGCAAGGCAGTACTGGTCAGAGTTGGAAGATGCCGTGGACGAGCGGGAGACATGCCCAGAAACAGACAAAAGAACAGAATAACGCAGCAAACGCCACCTTCACCTATGATTGGTGGCAGCAACTTCCCCAGCCAAAAGCAGAGTCACCCCAACAGTCCTGTCCTGCCTGTGTATGGATGTCACACACCTACCAACTGCCGCCAAAACACATGCAATTGAAGCCACGCAGCATGCAGCTGTTTGCAGCTGTAATCTCACGTGTTGCTGATCGCCTTTTCCTTCCTCCAGCTCATCTGCCCACAACCCCTCAAAGTGGGCCACGGCAGCTGGGTGATACTTCTTGCAATCGCGTTTCTTCTCCCATTCCTTGCTGTGCTTTGCCACCAGCTTCTCTCGCTCTGAGGGGCTCTTGCTGGCCAGGTCAACCAGCTGCCTATTGGGATACCGACGCTTCACCTCGTCCTGTGATCATTGAGATAGAAGGCAAAAAAGGGGCAAAGGAAGGTACCCATGCCGAGGAGCGGGCAAATCAGCGGGGCTATCGAGCTGCTACCAGCAGCATCTGGTCGCAAAAGGGAAGGCACCACACTGGGTGTTCAGGAGCACTGCCGCAACTAAAGCATACAGATGGGAGCTTGGGTAATGCTGCATGCGCAACTGCTACCGACCGTGATGCAGCGCCGGGATGATTGATACAGGACAGGGGGCGTGCAGCGTGCGAATGATGGCACAACCTGACAGGTGGTCAAAGACATGAATAGCAACGCCACCCACCAAGGGCAAGGGAGCGCCCAGCCATCGATAGCCGCCCTCGTATACATCTGCCAGGTGGCGACAGTCCTTGACGCGGCAGAACTCAGCAGGATGGGTCTGCCTCTTGTCTGCAGCCAGGCAGCGTGGGTGGTGAGTTGAGCGGGCAACGGCGGCAAGGCGGCATACATGGACAGGTGTCGGGGGCCACCAAGGGAATGCAGACATGCACTATTAGAGTTTGTGATATATTTCCGACGCTCCGTCCGCTCCCGCCCAACCATATTGAGCGCTACTGCCGCAACAAGTTTTGAGTGCAGCTTGGATGGGGCAGCTGCAGATAATGGAATGCCAGGAAAACATTGGGTGCGATGGCATCAAAGTCGCACCTGCCATCTCGCCGAAAAGCAAGGGGTTCGCGCTCACAGCATTGCAGGGTGCTAGCGGTCGAATTCCTGTTCGCCGAGCAGGGTGCCAAATGAATGGCATATATACAAATGTTATGGTGCAGCAGAGACGCGATCGCGCCCGAAAACAACGAGTGTTACTGCGCCTTTCTTCGCCTGAATTTTCTTTGAAAAGTCGAAATGCAGGCAAATGCAGGCGCCCGCAACTGCACGGGCAATCGCGAGTGAGTATTGGGCTCTCTTCCTAGTGCCTAGAGCGGCCGGGGCAGGCCGGGGCACGAATGTCGGAGGTGGAGCTGCCCCAGGAGGTGACGGCCTTCCTGCTCGTGGGCCGCATCGTGGAGAAGGTCGTTGAGAGGACCAAAAAGCGGGGCGTGGTCAAGTATCTTTGGAGCAAGTTTGGCAAGGGCGGGCAGCACGGTGAGCGGCGTTTGCCCACACGCTGCCCTGCTTGGGTTGTTTTCCATCGCGATACGCATGATGCATGCCGCGGTGCCCATCTCACCTCCGGAATGCTGAAGGCTTCCAACACTGAGGCGCCACCTTGCGGCACCACCACCCCGCTTTATCTTCCTGCCTGCTGCCTGCAGATGGCCTGCCCTGTTATTACCCGCCCGCCAAGCAGGGAGCCAAGGTGGGAAACCCCATGGACACTGACTTCAAGTATGCTGTGTTCTGGGAGGATGGCAGCGATGAGGATTACATTGGGTTGGAGGAGCTGAGGTTGATAGTCACCAACGAGTGGACACAAGAGCCCTGGTTGCCTGAGGCCATCCGCAAACTGCACAAGGTATGTGGGTGCTGCTCCAGCCACTGTTCGTCTGCGACAAATCCCACCAGGCCTGCCCATTTTAGTGGGTATTAGGTCGCATTTTGACTGGCTGTCGGGCAAGCGACACGGGTGTTGCATTTCTTTGCAAGGAGCCGCATGCAGCATGCCTGGCCATGGTACAGTCTGTTCTGCACCCCAAAACACTTTTTGTGCATCAGTCGATCAGCCGTTGCACTGCAGCATGCAGCATGTTGCATGCTGTGCCATTGTTGAATGCTGCAATCAACGCAACATGCGGCATGCCGCTCCACTTGCAGGAGGGATGGGCGGCAGAGTGGGACCAGCTGACAGGCGACAACGCTCACACATATCTTTTGAAAGTGCGGAATGCAGCCAAAGGTGCTGCCAACAAGGCCAACAAGAGGCCTGGAAGCGCAGCTGGTCGCCCCTCCAAGCCCGCCAAAGCAGCAGCGGCCAAGCTGAAGACTGGCAAGAAGGTGGGTGCATGCCTTGTGCTGCTGTCGGGGTGAGTTGCTTCCTCATTGCATGCCGCCTGCCCTTGCATCCGTATTCGTATGCAAACCTGTTCCTTGCCATGTTCTGAAAACACACTCATTACATCTTTCCCCCCTGCAAGCAGGACGAGGAGAAGCAGCCTCTTGGCAAGTTCTCAGCCGACTCAGGTGCCAGATTAGAGGCATCCGTGCTGGCCCGGCGAGAGGCCAAGAAGCGGCAAGCAGCGGCGGGGGCAGCGGCATCCGGGGAAACCGGCTCGCCCCCTCAGAAAAAGTCGAGGCTTGCCAGCGTCCTGGGCAACCCGCCCCATGGTAGTGTGGCGGTGCCGGCGGCTGCTGCCGCAGCTGTGGTGCCCTCTAGTGGCCACGACAGCCCTGCGGAGGAACAACGGGACGAGGTGTGCGGCGATGTTGACGCTGGGTTGGCAATGGCAGGACCACCTGCGAAGCGGCAGACAAAGGTGGTTGCGAAAAAATCGCAGCAGAAGAAGCAACTGGAGCGAGAGAGTGAATCGTGCATAGCAGGCACAAGTGGCAAGCAGCAGGTTACAGGTAAAGACAAAGGCAAAGGAAAGGCTGCTGTGGAGAGTGGCGCAGCCGCCGCTGTGCCAGCTGGCCGCAGCAAGGGCAAGGAAGCGGCCGGCAAGGCGGCGACTGGCAAGGGCAAGGGCAAGGCGTTGGCTAGCGCAACCGCCAAGGCGCCAGCCAGTGGGTCTGGCAAGGTGGTCGGTGGCAGCAAGGGCAAGCAGACACTTGTGTCACCCAGCAAGAGCGCGCTGAGCAGCGGCAGTGGAAGCGGCTCTGGTCCCGAGGTGCTGCAGCAGCATAAGCAGGAGCCGGTGCCGCCTGCTGCGTCAGGTGGGCCAGGCTGGGGTGTAGCTGATAGCAAACTGCTGCCCGGGCTCTTGTATTCGCCTTGTGCCAACGCAGGGCAATGCACAGGGTCAATGGTCGCCCATCTCTTCCGAGGGCTTTCAAGCGGGACAAAACGCAACAGCAGCATGTGGGAGCATGCCGGGCCCCCCCACCACCTGCTGTGTATTTCCCCTACTTGGCTCACTGTTAAGAGGCACGTGCTGATTCCCAAGCATGCGCCCCCATGTCATCATCAATGAGCACTTTGGCTCGGCACTAAAACCCTGGTTGCAGAGCGGCTACAGCGCTTAGGTGACGAATGGGAGGGCGACTGCGACACGCTGAAAGTCGAGGCTGATGGCAGCACGGTTAACGTGCACTGGTGAGCAACCGCACAGCATCCTCTTGTTTTTTGGGGCTGCCGACCGTGAGGCTGCTTTGCATGGTGGCTTCAACAAGATCGCCACAAATAAGATAAGAGGCCGAGATTCGTACTGCCAAACTCAGCCCAGCCATTCCATTGTTGAAAAATTGTGAGGAATTCTACTGACCGCCTTTCTGCCAGCCGCATAGTCCACCCCTTTTGCTCCTTTTCCCGCACCAGGTTCGACTTGGTCAAAGCCAACGACGGCCGGCTTTACCGAGTGTGGTCTCAGAGCCTCATGTGAGTGAACGGGCAGCCTGCTTTTTAGCCCATAAAAGTCTCAGCCCCCTACCTGCCGGCCTGCCTGCCTTGTTGCAGCAAGTTTGGCCGCTGCAACAAGGCAGACAGCTGGCGCGCATGCCTCCTAGCGGGATCCATGTGAAACAGCAGATGAGCAGCAGCACAAAATCCAGCTTCTGCTTTCGCGTGCACCAATCAAAACAAATTGGCTTTTGGTTGCACCTTTAGGATGTTTGGTCGAACTCGCAGTTAACGGCCATGCCAAAGCCAATTGTTTGCCGCGACAAGTGGTGTCCGCATAGGACGATTACATTTCAATCATTGGTTTGCCTTTGCAGCGTGGCTGATGCGCTGTGCTTCAAGCCCAAGTGCGACAAGCGGCTGCGTACCTGGAAGCTCAACCCGCCCCAGGGCGACGAGGAGGAGGAGTATGCCGTGGAAGCGCTGGTGAGCTGAGCTGGCAGCCTATGCTTAGCTGCCAGGCTGAGCTCGGATGAGCTGGCAGCATTTGCGCTGCCAGCGACACGCTGGTGCTGTGTTTGTTGGCTGGGACGACTGGCGGTCTGAACTTAAGCTGCGCTGGCAGGTCGAGCTGAGGTACTGGCAGGTTGAAATGCAGCCTGTGCTGGGCTGGCCGGCTGACGTGAGCTTTGCTGGGTTGGCGGCTTGCTCTCCCAGTTGTTGACTGCATTTGCTTACACTGTTCCATTGCTACCTCTGTTGCTGCCGCCGCTGCAGCAGAGGCAGCAGCAGCCGGCAGCATCTGAGACCGTGCCCGGCCTTGACGATGCTGTGCTGCACCGTGCCTCACATGCTTATGCTGTGCTGTCGCTGTCACCTGCTGCAGTTGGCAGAACGCGAGGACGAGGATGGGCAGGTGTCGTACTTTGTCAAGTTCCGGGGGTACGAGGTGGACCCCACTGCAGACGGGTGGCTGCTGATGCAGGACATGAGCAACGTGAGTCGCACCACCTGCCTTTCTGTTTGTTTGTGTTTATTATTGTACAATGCGTTGCATGCTATGCATGGCTTCCTGTTGGGGTTTGATCCTGGACGGCAATGCCAGGAGTAGCACCTGGGACATTGCCGTGGTCATGCTTACATATGCTGCTGCCGTCTCTGCTAAGATTGCTGTTTGCTGTGGTTTCCGGCTACTGTACTGCTAGAGGGACTGTTGCGCACTGTCTGATTTGCAGCACTGATCCAGACTGCTTGCTGCTCGGCGGCTGCAGAGCCTGCGACCCTGCCTATACGCCCAACCCCCCATGTGCGCCGCCTCCCTTGCCTCCCTCTTCTTCCTGCAGTGCCGGGAAGTGCTGCAGGAATGGCAGCGCAAGGGTCGAGACGCCTGGCTCAAAGCTTGTCAGAGCTTGCTCAAGGAGGGCGGCCTTGTGTGAGCTTGACAACCTCGCAGTGCCCCATCGCGTTAAGATTTACCAGCTCCAGGCCAAGTACGATCTGCCAAGGCAGGAATCGGAAGGAAGGGCTCCATAGGGCACTTGTGGCGGGGCAGGGAGAAGTGGCACGGCAGCTGCTTCTTTCCGGCATCATAAACTGTCAGCTGCTGCAACATGGAATGTGGTCTGATATTGCTTCACGTATTGAGCTTTAGACACTAACCGGCAATGCTCACTTCACCTGCTAACAAACTCCTACCATGCACACTCGAGCACACTGTTCCAAGCGACCAACACCCATGTATTGCCACATTATAACACACCATATATGCATGTTGTGCTGTGGTTCGCTACAGCACCCTAAGCCTACCTGCCTTGTCCTCTGGCTTGAACTAGCTTCTGGGCCTGCAAATGCAAGTAAACACTCACGCCAGTGTACCGGTTACCGCATAGTACCCGTTGTTGGGCTGCATCAATTGCATCCTACACTTCCTAGTGCCATTCACAGCCCCTGCCCTGGAGGCCAGCTGAGGTGCTTTGCTGATGTTTACGGATGGGGGCATACACTGGCTTATCATGGACGAAATCAGGCAACAAATAATGCATAGGATATGTAAGAAGTAGTGCACAATAGAAATCAAGCAAAGGAGAACGGTGTGAAAGGGTATGAGCAAGCAGGGAAGCACACATTTACCAGGCATGCGGCACTGTACAATGTTAGGATTTTGGTGTGCGAGGAGATTTGAAGAGCAATGGGTGCCACCCAGGTGGACGGAAAAAGGGGGCGCATGCAACAATCGAACAATAGCAACATAAAATTGTAGCAACAGCTGTTCAGGCAGGGTCAAGCCAGCACCATAATGGCACCTGGTTGCGGATGTTGCCCTCAGGCTCCGCGACAGATTACGGTACTTCGTCTGTAATGCATGCAGCCTCGAAGCGTGAAAATAGGCCATTTAAGAGATGATGGCAAGGCAGCTCCTCCTGATCAGCCAACAGCTCACGACACCAAGAACGGGGCTGTTTGTTGCCGCCCAGAGTGCAAAGTCCAGGACTGGAACCGGCGGCCCAAATGCGGCACCTGTAACGGCGGCCACCACAACTACAATGCCAATGTGGGCGGCCGACCAAACCACAGAGCGCCGCATTTCCTTCTCCGCCACATATACGCAACGCAACATGTTGCGAAGCCACAGCACTTGCGCCTGAGTGGTTCGACAGTAGAAGTGCTGCAGAACGAACAGCGGGGGGCAGTCGCACAAAGGGAGTGAGCGTAACTGCATGCGTGAACGCCTGCCAGTAACTGCTGTTGTCTGCTGGAGGCCGCCCCTCCTTGGGCAGAAGCAGAGAATGATGCACAGCGATGGCATGCGTTGTGGTCATCACGAGGGCTGTGTGCTAGCACACTCCCCAACTGCACAAGGTACTAGCCACATTTTGCCTGTGTAATGCTCTGCACGTTTAGGGATCATTTATAGCGAACGCACTGACCTTGTGCAGCCAGTGTCTGGCAGCCAGCTGTCCAGCCATGTCTTGCCGTCACCGCTGCTACTCACGCTACTGCGGCTGCTGCTGAAGCTGCGTAAATGCTGCTGCTGGCTTTTACGGCGTATGCGTGGCGGCTGTCACTGCTGTCGCTGTCACTGCTGTCGGTATCGCATTGTAGCTGCTGTTGCTGCCGCCAAAATAGATGCTGCTGGCTTTCAGGGCGTGTGGCTTGGCAGTGCCGCGGGCTATCCGACAGGGCAGGAATGGTGGCACCGCTGGACCCCGCCGATTCAGGCGGCTGGATGCTGACATATCCAAACAAATCGAGGCTTGGCACAGTTGAATGCTTCTGCACGCCATCTCGCGCGATAGGCCGTCAAGTCGTTCGTCTTTCGGAAGAGTTTGACAACCAGGAGATTGTCTGCCGATTAACTAAATCTATCCTTGCTGTTTTTTTCTTTCTTTGGCAACAACAACAACAACAACCGCTTCTAGGCATTACATGGTGCAGCGCTATGCAAGGAAGGCTAGGCCTAGGACCGCAGTCACGGATGTTGCATACCAAGCATATTGTCGAGTGGTGCTTACAAGAGCTGGATAATAAAGCACCCAACAGGAGCCAATGCACAGGTTCCAGCAAGCCAACTACAGCAGCATGTTCATCAACACAGCGAACACCATAACAAAACCTTGACCGGCTTATTTGCGGGGCTGCCACATGGCACCGCCAGCTGGCTTTGGTGGCGTGACAGCCGGCGCGCCGCCAAATGCTCCAAAACCGCCGCCGCCTGCTTGCTGTCTGCAGGGGCACAGAAGCAAATAAATAACAGGAGCATGGTCAACACATGAGCATCAGCAAGAATCTGGGTACCGTGAAATGCAATGTTATCCCGTTAGTTGCTGTTCGGCTAATCTGAACAATAGTGCCGCCACGGCAGGAGCAGTTGCTGCTGACACCAACAGTGCCGCCGACAGCAGCGTGTGCCTGCGACAGTGCTTCAAAAGCCAGCACCCACCCGAACCCTCCGCCCCCAAAGGGGCTGCCAGTGCCAGCAGGCTGCTGCCCAAAAGCCCCAAATCCGCCGCCCTGCTGGGCCGCCGCAGCAAAACCGGCAGACTGACCGAAGGCGGGCTGGCTGGATTGCTGCCTGCAAATTAAAACGGGACGATCATACGCGTGATAAAACCATCAGACTAGACTGAATTGATTGTATTCTTCCAATGTGTAACGCCCTGGTGCAGTCGAGGGCACGAATAGGGCGCACGTGGCGATTTCAAGGCACAGCCGGGGTCGGTGTGTGGAGATATGAGCGGGTGGCACCTACCCGAAAGCGCCAAACCCGCCTCCTGCCTGCGCAGGAGCACCAAACACGCTGCCTGGCTGTGAGCCAGCGGAGCCAAAAGCGGCGGGCTGACCAAAGCCAGACTGGCTGGCGGCGGCGCCGAAGCCGGGCGTCGCCGGCTGGCCGAAACCGGGGGTGGCTGGGGCACCAAAAGCGGGCTGGCTTGCTGTAGCACCAAATCCTGCAGGGGTGGCTTTGCACAAAATGGTAATACACGTAGTTCAAATAGCACACATCACATTCAAATGAGCATTAGTACGTGCGGCGGAATGCGTGAAATGTGCCATTACGCCAGAGTTTAGCACATGAGGCAGCCACATGTTGGCAGAAGAGGTTAGCACATGGATGGTGCAAGATAGACAGCGACACATGGCAGAAGAGGTTAGCACATAGATGGTGCAGTACAGCAGCCAGTTTTTGGCCGAAGAGCTTAGCACAGTGCATGCTGCTTGTGAGTTGACGCAGCCAATGCAGCCACGCTTACCAGTTGCCTGCTGCCCAAACCCAAACGTTGTTGGTGCTCCGAACACGGAGCCTGCGGGCTTGGCGGGAGTGCCAAATGGCGCTGCTGGGGTGGCCTGCATGCTGCCTCCGAAGGGGCTGCTGGCAGCTGCGCTGGCAGAGCTCCCAAAGGTCCCGAAAGGATTGGCAGCAGCGGCGCTCTGCAGGGCGAGCAGGGGGGGGGG
>JAAMXP010001871.1:0-11312 GCA_019693395.1 Ettlia oleoabundans | reverse complement strand
CCCCCCTCCCCTCCCTATTTTTTCGGGTCTGTGCACCCACACACCTGCCCATCTTCTTACCTCCAGGGTGGATGAGAAGCTGCTGAGCGCAGTGACAGGCCTGAGCGGCAGCGGACCTGCCTATGTCTTCCTTATGATTGAGGCTCTGGCGGATGGAGGTGAGGGGCTTTATGCTGTTGTCAGCGGTCCGTGTTTCATTGTGCTGTTGCCAGCAGGTAGTGTTTTGTGCGGCTGTAAACGTACCAACCGGGGCGGTAAAATAGGAGAGGAAAGAGTTGCGCATGACTCATCTGCAAGGAGTTGTTCAATCAGAGATCCCATCCGTGCGATTCATTCCTACTGTGCTGCGCCAGGTTGCCTGCCCCTTCCTTTAGATTTGTTATTGAGTTTGAGCTAACAATCTGTGCGGTTGTTGTGCCTCTTTTGCAGCCGTGCGTGCGGGGCTCCCACGCGACATCGCCAACCAGCTGGCGGCTCAGGTGCATGCGCTTCCATTGCTGCTGACATCTTGCTGATGATGCAATGCCCTGATGATTGACTCTTTCAAAGTTGATTTGGACGATTTGCATTGCTGTACCCGACTGCTTGATACACTCCCTTTGCTGGTGGTTTACTGCCCTGCGCCACGCCACAACCAGCACTACCGTACATACTCACCCCGCCACCGTAACCTTCCACTGCAGACCGTTCTGGGTTCTGCCAAGATGGTGCTCTCCACAGGCAAGCACTGTGGGGCCCTCAAAGACATGACCTGCAGCCCAGCTGGCACCACCATTACCGGAATCCACGAACTGGAAAGGGCGGGCACCCGAGCAGCCTTCATGAATGCCGTCTACGCCGCAGCACAGCGTGCAGATGAGCTGGCAAAGATGAGCTGAGCACTATTCTGACCAGCATTAAAATTGGACGGCGGCAGCTGGGTAAGAGCGAGCCGTTTTAGCGAGGCTGAGAAGTAGAGAGGCAGGCTAGAGCAGATGAACAGCTGAATAGCGGCTCTGCTTCTGTGATCTTGCTGCCCCTGCCACCCTCCCATTTTTGCTTTGAAGTGCGCACCTCCGCACATGTACACTGAATTATTCTTCCGAAGTATATGGAGCGCAGTGCCCAGGGAGGGTCAATGCCGTCCATGCGCCAAACGCAGGATGACTGTCATCTGGTCATCGCACTTCGGTGGTTACCCTCCCAACTTGGGGGGACACGCAAATTTTAAAGAAAGTAGTATGCCATTGCATATGTTCTTACAACATGGATAAACAATGCACCAAGGTGTGTGTGGCGCCGCAAGCTGGCAACCTTCTCAGTCAAGATTTCAGGTTGCAGCAACAACTGACTTACAGCAGCCCCGTTGCCAGCTTGCAACCCTGCCAGAGCAAAACCAGGATGCACCACAACAAAACGGCTGCTTGCGGTATCGGCAGCGCGTTCCTGCCAAAGTGTTTGATGGCTGCTCGATCGATGGTGAAGATGTGCTGCTGGGCACTGCAGCACAGCCTAGCCAACCACCGCGAGGCGCCCCTTGCCGCTGACTCAGGTGCTGCATATTCACTGGCTGCGAGAGGCTGCTGGCAGGAGATCAGTGCTACCAGGGTTGGCAGTACCACGCCCACGGTAAGGTGGAGGAATGAGAGGGTGGCGTGGCAGACCTCATGGGCGGGCGCTGTGCCTGCAGCAAGGCAGCACACAAACAGATGCATCATGGGGATTCAAATGACAGAACAGAGGGGCCAGGACAGAACACAACACAGGGTGGCAGCGTTGGGGCAGCAGCCTAAGCTCAGATAGCCAGCTAACCCCAGCCCAGCATGCATGGTTGAATCATATGTGACGAGCGTGCCAGCTCAGCTGGCAAGCGGACATGATCCTTGCAAGCAGACGCTCACTCTGCGCGACTGCCGGCGTCATGATAAGTGCGCCAAACGCCGGGGGCAATCCCAGGGCCACTGGAAGAGCCAGAAGCTCTAGATGAGAGGCAGCCAGCATGATGCGGTGGCCCGTCAGCGGAGCCGCCAGCAGGGGCGTGGAGCAGTAGCTGGACGTGTGTACCAGCGCTGCCAGCACCAGCTGCGTGGCCAGAGTGGCGGTTGGCGACATGGTGAGAACAAAGGCGGGCACGGAAAGGCCCAGCAGCCGAGTGCCTGCAGTGCAGGGCACACATGGAGGGATGGAGCTGCTCCTTGTTCACTATAGGACGCTGTGTGGAACTACCCGATGTGGAAGCTACAAGCGCAGCATCTGAGTACACTACTTAAAATCCGGAAAGCTAGGGTACAGAGCCAAGTAGATCATACCTTGAAGGAAATCAGCTCTATCATGACCATAACAGCATATTAGCAGCAGCAGGTCAATCATCCTCAAAGCATCAACTTACCAAATATCACTCGCGCAAGGTCTGTTGTTGCTCCTGCCAGGCCGGGTCGTGGGAGCTGCTCCAATACTAGTGATGAACCCACCTGAAGAGTCATTTTAGGAGCTAGCCACAGAAGTTTCAATACAGATAGATGGGATATGGCTGCTACAGACTCAACAGCCCTGAGAAACACTGGATGTGGTGTTAGGCTTGCACCTCACCCCAGTATGCCTGAAAGAGGGTACCAAGAAGAGCGCTACACGCATGGCTGGCATCATCCAGAACCTGCGCGGAATTCAGCAGGTAAAAGCCATGCTGTAACAAAGTCACAAAGCAACACATGCAAGGGAGGGGGCTGCCATGGCAGCTGGGCATGGGCTGGCACAGGTCTTGGTGGTTGGGGGCGGTACTTCAGACCTCCAGACATCCTGCAGAGCCAGCATGTGCCATGTGAAAGGCTTGCTAGCAACCCCACCTGTTGCCCCAAAACTGCCACGGCCGAAGCAATATCCAAGCTGCTAGCATCGCCACTGTCGCGGCCACGCCAACAGGGGCGGCCATCGCTGCTAAGCTGTTGCCCTTGCGATACTGGGTCACCACAATGGCGATTTGGCCAAGGAGAGAAAGAATGGCAGCCCATTTGTGCAGCTCATAGGCTATTGGCAGGGACTGTGCGCCATCCAGCACCCGCCAGTGGCTGCCCAGCAAAAAGGCTCCAAGGCGTGCAGACCCCGAGCGGAACCCAGCGGTGGCGGTGACGGTGGGCCCATATTGAGCCGACTGAAACGTCGCAATCTCCCCTTCGACGCGCTCAGCGGTTTCCATGGCCAGATACGCCTAAGGACAAAACGACTGCGGCAAATATGGAGACCACAATCGATACCCCAGCCTTTTCTGCAACGCGCGCCTACACCTATGTCGACACAGTACAGCCGGACCTGCAGGAAGTAACAGACTGCGGAGGTACACCACACTTTCCGAGCCCAGCCAGGTCAGCACCGGACCAGGCGGGGGTATCCTTACTTTCAATGCCTCGATGTCGGTGTGGGCTGCTTAATTTTGTTGCAGAAATCAATTCAAGGACTTTTGTGCATCGTGCGAATAGGTATAGGAGAGCGAAACCCTCCCGTCCGTGTCTGTGCCAGGTGAGCCCTGTTTGGCCGCTGCGCCACTCCTTAGGCCTTTTGGCGATGTACCGAGGCCACAGACAGACGGAGCGGAGGCAACAAGGGTGGTGGGTGGGTGCGCCATCACGCTTTGGCGTCCACCTGTTTTGAGCGCCTACTCGGTCTGTCGCTGCCTCCGCAGTAACTCGGCCTTTCAACGAAGTGCTGAAGATGGCGAGCGCTTCAAACAATGACCCCGCGACGACACCACGGTCGGCTGCGCCAGCGGGACAGCCGGTTGAGCGCCGCCTCTCGCTGCCGCCGCTCCTATTGCGCGAGGGCAGCCTGAACGTCCTCGGCCTCAGCGGCTTGGAGCTTACCAGCATGGCGCTTGGCAGCCAAGACCTCACGGGCCTGCTGGATTCCACATTACACCACATGCAGACGCTGCCAAGTAAGCGGCGACATTGGCAGCACTTCGTGCACGCGGCGTTCACCTTGATGTCACTATATTTTCACCCCACCAAACCGCCAAACAAGCTGGTGTGCCTGTTGTTTGGTCCAGTCCTCCAGCCACACCTTTTCCTGCCTGCCCGGCACGTTCGCCGGTGCTGGTTATCAGTCCATGTGCCTCTGCCCCTACTTTGATGAGGGTGCCCACTAATGTCTGCACCTGCACTCCATGTACTGCAAAAGCTTATTGTGTTTACAGTATGTATGGCTGAATGCCGGGGCCTCCGTTTATGTTACAGAGATGGAGCTTGACCTTCTGGCGAGCCCCAAGTGGAAAGCGCTACTTAGCTGGGACGAAGAAAGCAGCCCGCTGCACCTGGATACAGCCGCCAGCAGCGCAACACAGGTGCCAGCCCACTGCGCGTTTGACAGCGACGTGGGGCCCGCTTCACCCGGTGTGCCCCAGTCAGGGGAAGCCTCCGCCTTAGAAGAAGCTTGGCAGCTGGCGCGGCTGCAAGGATCCAGCCAGCTGCTACAGCAGGGCCGCCCAGCACAGGCCGGTTCCACTCTGCTGGTGCCACAAGAGGCCGCCACCCAACAGCCGCAGCAGCGAACTGGGGGTGGCGGCGGCGGCGGCGGCAAGAAGCGACCCTGGGTGCCTGCCGGCGGCTTCCCTGCTGCCAAGCAAGTCAAGCTGGATATGATGCAGCCAGGCCACGGAAGGCGGCTAGGTACCCTAAGCTCTGGCGACGCCATGATGATGGACGCTGAGGTGGCGGCGGCTGAGGCAGCTGCCACCGCTGCCGCCTTTGATGCAGCGGCAGCAGCAGAGTATGGCACCACAGCGGCGGCCCTAGGGCGCGAGGAGGACGTGCTCAACAGCTTAAACAGAGTGAGGCTTAACAGCATAGGCAGCCCCCGTCAGCAGCGCCGACTTACGGCTGCCGCCGCTGCAGCGGCGGTGACGCCCGCGGGCCGGCGCGGCAGGGTGCAGCGCAACGAGAGCAACGTGCCAATGCTAATTGCAGAGCTGCCTGATAGCCCCACCACAGGCGCAGCCACACTGAACTCGCCCTCAGAGCTCACAGCAGTTGGTGACATGGAGGACACACCGGCGGTCAGCCAGGCAGTGCCAGAGGCAGTCAAGCAGGAGCCCAGTTCTTCCACAGCTTCTGCCGCAGCGCGGACCAGGGCAGGCGCGGGGCGGCAGCAGCTGGCCAGCAAGAGCCACAAGGCGGTGGCCACAGGTGCGATCATATGGTAGCCTGGCATCTCATCTGTATCGACATCGCACAGCATGTCCATGAACAAACAACACATTTAACCCTGCTTGCTGGACTCTCAGCCAGCCAGCCTACATACTCACACCCTGCAGTTTCTGGTTTGTCGCTCCGCTTTCCCCCTTCCTAAGCCATTTCCCTCCGTTCCCCATTCCTCCCTCCAGGCGAAAATGGTGTCTTCACCTCGCCCTACCGCGGCGTGACCAAGCACCGCCTGACTGGCCGCTACGAGGCGCATTTCTGGGATAGCTCATACGTCCGACCCAACGCGGTGAGCACAGCGGCGCTGGCGGGCATGTGCTTAGAATGCTTGCTTGGCAACCTCTTTGTCCTATCCGCTACCCGCCCACAGCTTGAGCCCTCGCCTGGCTCTTAGCTTCTACTGGTATAGCAGCAGCTACAATCAACACAGCAAAAATGCACTGCTTCTTCATTTACAATCAATGCTGCGCTGAGGGCCACACACCTACGTGCCCTATTGCGCAACTTGGCAGCCTCATTGCACTGAGGGAGAGAAGGACAACCAACACCTTGTCATCTTTGCCGTGACCCACACTCAAGATTTTCTGTCGTTATAACTTCATGTTTTCTGTATTTCTCTGCAGAAAAAGGGTGGGCGCAGCCGCGGCCGCCAGGTGTACTTAGGCGGGTACGAGACGGAGCTGGAGGCGGCACGAGCCTATGACAGGGCCGTGCTGGCTTACACCGGCACCCAGGCGCCGCTAAATGTGAGAGGGCTAGACCACTTTCCTGCTCCTCCTGTAAAGAGCACTTTGCTGCTCCTCCTGCAGTTGGGAACTGCCTTTTGTGTTTCGCGTCTGAACGAGACGATACGATATCGACGCACCAGTTGCACAACACATTGGTGCTTTCTTGCTTACCTGCTCTACCTAATATACTCCTGACAAAGGACGGGGCCTCAAGCCGCCACTCCTGCACTGCTCAGAATTGTACTGCCCAACATCACATGCAATGTACTGCAGTTTTCCCTGGAGGACTACACCGATGACCTGGCATGGATCCAGGGCCGCACGCCAGAGGAGGTGGTGGGCATACTGCGCAGAGGGTCTGTGGGCTTTGCCAGGCAAGCAAAGCAACTCCCATTCTTTACTCTGCCATCGAGTTTTTTGCTGCTCGTCGCTGCACCTTTGACTGCTTTCCTGCATCAGCATGAACCGTTATGTCCCAACTAGCTCAGTGGCGTGCAGGGGCCAGAGCCAGTACCGTGGCGTTACCCGGCACCACCAGCAGGGCAAGTGGGAGGCACGCATCGGCAAAGTGGAGGGCAACAAATACCTCTACCTGGGCACATTCGACTCAGCGGGTGGGTGGCTGTGGGTGGCTTTGCACTCCGGTCTTCCTCTAAGACCTCCTTTTTTGTTTTGGTTATCCCTTGAGGTGTGCGCCTCTTGTCTTGCTGAGATGTGCACTATATGGCTGGGTAGACAGCTGCCAACGAGGAAGGAGAGACTCAATCACCACAAGTTTGGCTCCAAAGCGGCAGTCCATCACCATTACCAGGCATTGCACAGGTGGCCGGCTGAGCGTCGGCATTGTGTGCCTGCCTCCTGCAGAAGATGCAGCTCGGGCCTACGACCGTGCCTGCGTGAAGTTCAGGGGCAGCAAGGTGAGTCGTACAGGAGCAAGCCAGACTTGAGCCCAAAGCATGCTTGCATGGCTGCCTCACCGGCTAGAACCAGAGGCAGGCAGGCAGGCAGGCATCTGGGCCCCGCATTTGAGTCTAGAGTTACCACCACCTCCAAACTTTTCGACAGCACCTCCACAACATCAGCCCCAAGGATATGCCACATCTTCAGCAGTACGGCTGCTAAAGACATGTGAAGCGCAGACTCGTGCACGAACCTTGGCTTGTTGCTGTACCATCTTCCTCAACTGAGTTATCACTGAAGTCTTCTCATCTTGCAGGCCATCTTGAATTTTGATCTGTCACATTACCAAGATATTTTGAACGACCCAGATTCTTACGATCCCCTGGCTGCCAGCTCGGCCGCCAGCAGTGCAGGTACCAGCAACACCGCTGGAGGCAACAGCCGCGCCTCCTCCGCTGCTGCCAGGGCCGATGCCATTGGTGGTCAATTCCTGGCAAGCCCCACGGCTGCAGCTGCGGCAGCCAATGCTGCGGCTGCTGCTGCCATGGCAGGGGGCGGTGCAGCAGCAGGCAGCGTGTTCCTGCCGCTGATGCAGCCCATGCACCTGCCAATGGGAATGCAACAGCAGTTTGGTGTGTCCGTCTCTTTGCAGTCACCGCTGGGCCACTTTCTGCCGCTGGCTCACCAACACATGCCTGGCGCAAGCCCTGTAGCAGCAGCAGATGGCACCATGGCAGCGGCGGATGCTCCGCGCCTGCCAGCCATCCGCACTCGCGCCGCCGGTGCCACTGCAGCATCACACCCTTCTGTTGCAGCTCTGGCTAACACTGGCGCCCGACACAGCAGCGGGGGCGACACTCCCAGCTCTGCAGCACCTGGCAGCGGCAGCAGCTTATCCAGTCTGGATCTCTCAGACTTTCTTTTGTCCCCGCTGGCGGCAAGCCTGCTGAGCCCGCTGGGCCTGACGGGGTCGCCCAGCGGTGAGCCTCCTTGACGACGCCCACTAACCAATCTCTTCCTGCATCCTACTTTTGCATTCAAAGTGCATTTCGGAGGCTAGAACGTCTAGCATAGATCAGAAGGACAACCTCAACATCACAGCTGTGTTTTGTTGTCAGTTCACGGCGGGAGGCCTACCAAGGAATAGTTCTGATAGATCTTGCCTGCATTTTTTGCGGTACTAGTAGCTTTGATCACTCACGCCTAGTCTGGGTGCAGGCTGGCGGGACTCGCCGCTCGGCAAGCTGGCGACTGGCGAGCTGGGCCGCCTGCTCTCAGGTATGCAGGACCGCCGGGAAGGAACAGGTTTCAAAGGGGGAATAGCTTGCTTGTGTTGTATGCTTTCTTTGTTTGTTTGACAAGCAGCAAGAAAGCCCCCGCCCACACCCCCCCCACACCCCGCCCGCCACACACACGCACACACTTTGAGTGCGGTCCAGTCAGCTGTTCCCGCCTCATGCCTATCTTCTGGCACCCGTTCCAACTGAGCAGGCACATCGCCCACGGGACTGCTGAGTCCCCCCAAGCACAGGCTCCACAACAGCAGCACCGCCGCTATCCCTGGTGGCAGCAGTGTGGGAGCGGGAACGGAGCCAGGCCCTAGCAGGCTGGGTAGGTTACTCAGCAGCCCAACGGCCGAAGCCGACCTTCTGTCAGCGCTTCAGGTGAGGGCATCATGTATGCTTCTGCTTGTGTTTACAGTCTGCCTATCCACAACGGAACTTGCGACGCGTACCCTATGCATTTCCACGCAACTTTGACAGTGGTCAGCAGCAGCAGGGTAGGAGTAAATCACGTCCTGGTGCTTGTGCATTAACTGCTTGAATCATTGTTGTTATGCATTCCTGCGCCCGCGCTTGCTGTCACTGAAGTTAACACTTCTTCATGGAGACAACTGCGCAACTAGCTGCCTGCCTGTCCACCCGCCTGTCATTCCTGCCCTTCAGTGGCTGGATAGTTTGGATCCCGCCCAACTGGCCGCCCTGGCTGCGCTAGAGTCACCCACTGCTGCCGCGGGAACCCAAGGCAGCAAAGGCAGCGGCAACGATGGGGCGGAAGCCGGAGCAGGCACCCCGGGAGGCAAGGCAGCGGGGCCTTCAAGCTAGAAATGCTGCCTTGTGGCACCAGCACAACAGTTGTCTGCTCTGGGAAGAGCAAAGTTCTACAGTCACCGCAAGAGCGGCTGCGGCCAGCTCAGCCACACCTACAGGTACACAACCTCGACACAAGAGCACTGGAAGGCGCCTTGCTGTACCACCAGGCAACCTGTGAATTTGGGTTCGGTTCGCCCCGTACTGGTGTAAATTACACTGAACCCAAAACCAAGGAAGCAGAATGGCAGTGCTTGTGGGTACCAAGGTTGGTGATGACAAGGGGCCACCATGAGCTGCTAGGCGTCCTGTGAGACATGGCTGTCTGCCCAGTCACAAGCCAGATACCAGAGTTATAGGATATAGCGTGGGTGAAGAACATACAGGGTCGGGAATTGCAACGGGTCGCAGGTGCTGTGTTGGGAACTCCCTTAGGCTTTGCAAGCACCGTGGCGTGAGGCATGCACCAATAGAAAAACAACATACACATAACGCCTCCGCCTGCAGCTGAACATGGCTGCAATGGCAGCCAGGCAGCGCAGCGAGCCACGTGGCACTTAGCTGCAATGCATGAGGGCAGCTGCTGCAGTTAAAACCAGACATCGTATAGTCAAGACAGGATGGGCTGAAACGCATGGTGGTGGGCGGCGTTTGGTTGGTCAGTCGGTCAGAGTATGGTCTGTCTGGGAGGTAGGGAGAATGCTCCCTTGTGCAATGAGAGAAGGGAGATCAGCCAAAACTAAGGTTGGTATGGGGGTGCTAGCAGGCTAGCCAAAAACAGCAGTTGTCATTTGGTTAGCCAAGGGGGGTGGCTCAAGCCAATGGGGAGCCCATCAAAAGAAAACTGGAGCAACAAATAGGAATGTTGTGCCATAACGCACGGCATGGAGTTTTTTGCAACATGGGTGCATGGGGCTGGTTGTTTCAGCAGCCCCCGCTAAAGAGGGATGGTAGCCCTTGACCCCTGGTTAGAGTTGGAGGCGGAAGAAAGGGTGGTTCAGCGCCTCGGCAGCAGTGATCCGCTGAGACGCCCGATAGTCCAACATTTTGCGCAGCAGATCTGCAGGCAGCAGGGGTTTGGGATGGGATGGGTTGGGTGGGGGGGTGGGGTGGGGGCGCACAAAGGCAGGCCACACCCGACGCGACGGTGTGGCAACTAGCAAAAGGGTCTAGCAGATTTCAACGAGGGCGTGTCAGGATGTTCGTGTGCGCGCGAAGCACTGGGCGACCACAGTGTGCTGATCACACACCCAGCAACAATTTTTCAACAGCGTGGGATGCATGCGAGTGCATGGGACTGACAGCCTGGCAAGTGCCAAGCGTGTGAGAGGCAGGTGGGATGGCAGGTGGTTCCCACGCTCGGCAGCCCTGGTGGCGATGTGAGAGAATCGGGCAACCACAACCGTTTTTACTCAAAGCTCATAATTACCCAGGTACAGCACGACTGCTACCACTCAAACTCGAAGTGGCTCATCCTCTTACAGGCACAGAACGACTGCTATTGAGCAATCCGGAATGGCTGACGGCCGGCACTCACCCACTATGGTGCCCAGGTGTGGCCTGACGGCATCCTCGCAGTGCTGCCTCAGGTACTCTCTGAGCTTCTTCAGCTTCTGCGGGCGGACAGGGTGGGTGGGGTGGGGGTGGTGTGTGTGTGCGGGGGTGGGGAGCGAGCAGGTAAAGTAAGATTTCAGTGAAAGGGCAGCTTGGAAAGGGTGTTGTGGAAGAGCAGCACAGGAACGTGTTCAATCAGCTGGGTTTTTAGTGGCAAACAGGCTTCTGCTGGCTGAAACTGCAAACGTTGTGAAGGACAGATCCATCAAACAGATCCGACAAACAGGAGCGCAGTGCATTGCGCAATAACGTGTTGTTGGAGTGCAGGCTGGAAGGCATGGGAGGCAGCCTGCAACAAGCAAAGCTAGCAATGGGCGCATTATTTGAGGCACGTGTGGGCCCTGCCTCACGCACTTGAACCGCCTTGATGTTCTTCTTGCTCTCAGCACCATCTGGCCAATTCAACCGGTTCCTGCAACAGTGGGTCCGGCAAGTGTGGGGTGTCCGTGATGGGCAACGGATTTGGGTCAGCACGAAGTGAGGTTTAAACACGGGTTTTTGAAATTCAAACAGCAAAAATGGCAGCGCAGCGATGGAGAAAGCAGCAATTACTTTTGACAGCCGACACTTCAATCAAATCTGGCAAAGCTGATCCGTCAAAACGAATTATCAACAGGACACGGTCAACAGGAAACACAAGGCAAGCCTGGCACCCGCCTCTTGAACAGGTCTCGCACGTTGTCTGCTGCCCCCACCACCAGCGAGGTGGGCAGGGGTCCCAGCACCGCCTCCATCATAGCCAGGTGCTCCAGGTTCTCATGAGTCTGGAACAGCGCATCTCCTGATAGAAAGGGAGGAAGGGGGGGGGAGGG
>JAAMXP010001869.1:0-11124 GCA_019693395.1 Ettlia oleoabundans | reverse complement strand
CTCACCTGCGCCCCATGGTAGTACAGCTGCGCCACCACAGTGCCTCGCAGCGTGGCTCCCTCCCGCACCTCACTCAAAGGAGTGCGCCCCGCCGCTTCCTCCCCCACATGCGCAAAGGAGTCCGGCTCAGTGACCTCCCCCTGGGGCAGCTTGCGCAGCCGCCGCTTCTCCCGCTTCCAGCCCTCTGAACAGGGCAGCATTGGGGCGGGGTGGGCTGGCGTTGGGGGTTGGGGCCCACAGCATGGCAGGCAAGGCATGCATGCATGGCGTGAGTCGTGAGGAAGGAATACATCTCTTTCTCGAAGGACCGCAGCTTGCCTCAGCTGCCAATGCTCAGCCTATGTCACATAGGCCGTTTTCACCCCTCCCTGCAACTCGATAAACGCCCCTGCCTGTACGCTGAAATAGAAACCCCTTCACTTCCCTACTCAGAAGTACCCACTTGGCGGTTCAGTGAACCAGCACTGCTCCGGCGCCGGGGCCACCCGTCCTGAAACTCACACACACCCAGTGCTTTCGAACCCACGCACCTGCTCACCCACGAACAGTGGTGGCTCATGATGCCAGCCCTGCTTCGCCTCTGGGTCCTTTGGGCGGGAACACATCTGGTTCCAATCTGAAAAGTCCCGCAGAGTTGCTGCACCCACTCACAAACTCACACCCCCACACCCGCCCACCTGGAGGTTCAGTGAACCAGTACTCCTCTGCCTCTGGGTCAACATTGTCCTCAAACAGTGCATCCTCATAAGGGGTGCCCACCCGCCGCTCTAACGGGCCCAGCTGGGGGTTGGGCACGGGGTTGTCGGGGTCAACCTGCGGTGCGGTGCGGCACGGGAGGAAAGAAGTGAAGGAGTTGTTGGGTCAGCCTGTGGGGCATGGGAAAGCCAAAATAACAACATTTTATCAGCACCCGTACCAGCACCAGCAACATTTACACCCATCAAGGCCACCCGTCCCGTCAACAGGTCAGATGCCAAACCAGCAGCACCCAGCAAGCCAATAAGCCCAGCAGCAACCACCGACGTGACCAGGCGACCGACAAGCAGCACCACCCACCCACCAAAATGCCCAACCACAGCACCCAGAAAGCAAAGAAGCAGCACCCATCAAGCACGTCACAGGTGGCGGACCAACAGCACCCACCCACCAAGATGTCACAGGTGCGGACCAGCAGCGCACCCAGCAGCACCCACCCACCAAGCATGTCACAGGTGGCGGGCCAGCAGCACCCAGCAGCAGCACCCACCAAGATATATTCATCATCTTCCGGGTTTTTATCTGGGTCGACGATTTCTCGTCGCTCGTTGGTTACGCCGCAGGGCGGCAGGCGGCGCAGGTGGGGCTGCTGGCGGGCAGCACCTCCTGCAGCAGTGGACCAACAAAACAGGGGGGATGCGTGGATGGTGGGGTATGGCCTACGAGCTGGCGTATATTCATCCGCACCACAAGCCTGCGCCTGAGCAAAGGGCTGCGGTATTTGCCGCTTAAGCAGCAGTAGCAACCGCCTGCCGCATAAGTCGCACAATAGCGCGGGCGAACGGGCAGGCGTTGGCGGCGGCAGGGGGGCGGCGGTCGGTCCACGACTAGTCGGCAGCGGCGCATTGTACTATGGAGCTCTGTACAAGGGTTGCAAACCATATTTCTCGCACCCGAGCCCCTCCTGCGGCCGGAATATGGCGATGCTACCGCTGCATGTGGCCGGGCCGCCGTGCAGGGGCTTGCAGCGGGCCTGCCCGACGTGCTAGCGGCGGATGTCGTCGTCTGTGCCGTGCTGAGCCGCATGGCGGCAGCGCTCACGTCGGAAAAGTCACACAGGTAGCGGCAATGTGCTCTTGAAAGCTAGATATAACTTTCGATAGCAAATGAATGTACAGCTGGTATGAAAGCTGAGCAATTCCGCGTGACAGCTGAACAGCTGTGTGCCTTGCTGGCACTACCGCGGCAGGGCGCTCAACTTCTGAAGCCAGAAGGTCGCTGACCGCCAATTCTCTCACCAGGAGCACCTGCGGGCGCGTGTTGCAGTGGACAAAAAATCCCCTGTTTCCGAAAGCGCCTTTTCAAGAGCGGTTGTGGACTGGCTGGCGAGTGTAGCGTGACTTGCGAGCTCAGATTTGCACGAGTCCTCCAGACAGTTGCCTGTGCAGCATACGGTGGCAGCAGCCCTGAGCTCGGCCATCGGGAGTGCCTTGAGAGAGGCGGGCCGCGCTGGTGCGGCGTGGAACAATGAACGGGAATGCGGCAGATGCATTGCCCCTGGTAAGAGCCCGCGATAGCGCGCCGTGCGCAGTTGCCGCTCTTCCCGCTGCCGCGATCCTCGCCAACACTTTCGTCCCCCTGCGCCTCGCTGCAGAACGGGATGAAGGGCTTCGTCGATCACGAGCTCGACGTGCCCGCACTGCGGCTGCGGCTGTTGTGCCCCCATTCCCTGGTGCCCGCCCTGATTGGCAAGGTAGGTGGCGAGGCACGACGCTGCGGCATGTGTGTGCCACCCAGCACACTCTCCCTTACGGCTGCAGCCTGCATGCAGCAGTGAAAGGTACAACCTCACTTGAAACTCCAGAGCACTCCCCATGCAACTGTCCATGTTGCTGCCGCAGAAGGGGGACAACATCAAACGCATCCGGCGGGAGAGCGGCGCAACTGTATCTGTGGCTGACCCAGTGATGGGTTGCGACGAACGCGTAGTGCACATCATAGGGGAGAGGCAAGCAGCTGCTGTGTGGCGCATGCGGGATGCTGTCGAAGCTTCCCTGTTGTTGACAGGCTCCACACAGTACTTGCTAGGCCGCCCGCCGACACCTTGCACCGGCCGCATGTTGCCGCCGTCAGTCTTGCTTTGCTGGCCTCTTTCGCGTGCAGTCCTTGCGGACCTGTCTCTTGGCGTGCTGTTCTGAAAGGGTGGACGCGAGCGTATCTGCTTGTGATCAGTGCCTGCCTGCTGTCGCTGACCGGCACGCCACCGCCGCCGTTGCCTCCTGCCTGGGTTATGCGTGCAGTGTGGATGCGGACACCAGCAACAGCGCCGCAGACGCCCTCTGTGCCGTTTTCAGCAGCATATACAGCCAGCAGCAACAACGGAGAGGGGAGCTGCCGCCATCCTCGCTGCCGACGTCATCGCCAACCAGCCAAGGCGGTGGCGGCGAGGAGGGCGGGGGAGGCAGCGGCAGCGGTAGCGTGGTGGACGGCCAGCTAGGCGGCGGCAGCAGCGCCCCATCCACCGTGGGTGAGCAGTGCGGCAACGGTGTCGCCTTGGGCAGCATGCGACCGGCTGCACGGCCGTCAGAAGTGCGGTTGTTGGTTGACAGCAGCATTGTAGGTTTCATAGTGGGGCGCGGCGGCGCCACAATCAAAGACACGATGCAGAAGACAGGCGCGGGGCTGCGCATCATGCCCAAGGCGGAGCTTCCGGCCTGCGCCTGCATGAGCGATGAGGTGGTGCGAGTTGCAGGCAGTGTTGAACCGGTACATGCTGCGCTGCGCGTGCTGGCGGGACAGATCAAGGCGCACAATGTGCGGCACGGCGTGCCGCGTGGGAGCACCGGCGGCGGCATGGGACTAGGAGGCTATGCCGGCGGGCCTGCTGGCATGCCGATGGTTATGATGGGACCAGGGCCAGGCCCCCACAGCGACGGCGCCTACCTTCACCCCAGCATGGCAGCTGGTGCTTTCTACCCACCCGGTATGGCAGCAGGTGGCATGATGCAGCCAGGCCCAGGCCCATTCAGCGGTACGGCAGTGGAGGTCACGTTCCGGCTGCTGGCGCCGGTCTCCCGCACAGGCAACATCATCGGCAAGGGCGGCGAGCATGTGCGGCGGGTTAGGATCGAGACGGGTGCACGCATCAAGGTGCGGGCTACTGGGGGGGCTGGTGTCTGGTGGGGGGTAAGGGGGTATCTCAGCAACCAGCCCTTTTAACAGGGCTCACAGCGTATTGACTCTGGCTGTAGCGCGCTGTCCTGTGCCGTTTGACTGGCGACAGCCAGCAACCACCAATGCTGCCCCAGTGGTTCAAAAAGGTGGCAAAGGGCGTGCGGTTGAGGGGAGGTGCCAGGCGGTTCTACCATGGTAGAACCGCCTGGCGCCTCCCATCCTCTTATCAGTCTCTTCCACTCTCCCTTCGGCTATATCCCTCCACAACCGGCTGTTGACCCTGCGTGTGCCTCCCCCCTGCCCCCTCCACCCTGGCAGGTGTTTGACCCAGCACCCGGCAGCGAGGAGCGCGTGGTCGCCCTAACATCCAGCGAGGACGCCCTCAGCGCGTACTGCGCCGCACAGGACGCGCTCATCCGCTGCGTCATAGCGCTCTCAGCAGGCACGCCGTGCCACGCTGTGTACGGCATGCATGCCGAGCGCAAGCGCCCACTTAGCCGTTTGACAGCTGGGTGCCGCTACCCGGGGTGCCTTCGGGCTGTATAGTCCGGATTCGCTGTGCTTTATGCTCCTGCGAGATGTTACAGCGATTCATGTGCCTCCTGCGCTCGGACAATGTGAGCATACCTAGTGCTGCGTATGCCTGTCTGGCTGCATGCCTGTCTGCAGACGACAACCCCAGCATGCCCCAGCGTGTGCGCCTGCTGACGGCACAATCTAGTGTGGGCATGGTGCTGGGCAAGCGAGGGGCCACAGTGAGCCAGCTGCGGCAGGAGACAGGGGCCAGCATCAAGGTGCTGTCCACAGATCCGGTGCCCCCCACATATGGCGGCGGTCTTGGCGGCGACGATTTCGACGGTGAGAGTGGCGTGGTTATGACACTGGCTGTGTGCTGGCTGGCTGTGTGCTGGCTGCCTGGCATGTGCATGCCGGGCTGCAATTGCGGCAATCTCCTATACACGGCTATTTTGCAGAGTTTGCTAAGCTCAAGCAAAGTTACGGTAGTTGTATTTAGTGTGGCGCCGTCCTTCTTGTATGAGTGTGTTGTCATGCGGAGCGTCGGAGTGTTATACACCTCGCCTTGGCTTTCTCAATCTCTATGTGTGCAGTTGAGTTGGGCAGCATGAGCAGCAACGGGCTGGGCAGCAGCAACGGCGGCGGCTTGGCCAACGGCAGCGGCGGCGGCGGCGGCGAGGAGGTGATTCAGGTGGACGGTAGCGTGCAGCAGTGTGTGGCGGCACTTCGAGGGGTGGCCACGCTGCTGCGTGGCTGGCAGATAAGGAAGCTACTGGCGCTGCAGCAGCAACAGCTGGGGGGAGCGGCAGCGGCTGCGACGGCTGCCATGTTGCAGCAGCAGCATTCCATGCCGGCCGTGCCTGTGTCACCGACAGCTGGAGGCGTGATGTCTCCCCCCTCCCCAGGTGGGCGGGTGTGGGTTTGTGGGTGTGTACCACCCTGGCAGCCTAGCAGCAGGCAACTAAATTAGCGTCAATGGTGGCGCCTCCCTAAGAGCCTTGATTGGCTTGGACGTCGCTCATCAAGCCACAACCTTTGCAAGCTGTGCTGAGCTGTGGCAGTGGCGATGCTGCACAGCATGCATGACATGCCTATTCGCCAGGATGTGCCCAGTGCTTAGCTCCTGATGCTGTAGCCTCCATGTTTGAGTATAGAATGCATTGGATGCTTTGAATGCTTTCCCAAGTCCTGGTTGCTTGCTCAATTTCCTGCCTTGTTAGCTCGCTTGCATGTTGCCATTCTATGCTGACCTGATGTGGACATTGCCTGGCCTTGCCCGCTGGCTCCTGGCTGCTTGCTGGCTGCAGGGATTCTGGGCCTGCACTTGCCCAGCAGCTTAAGCAGTCCAGCTCAGCCCAGCTTCCTTATGGTCAACGGCATGCACAGCGCTCAGCAGCAGCACCACCAGCAGTCGGTGATGCTACCCCCGGGGGTCATTCTGGGCCCGCCGCTGGGGCCGCCGCCGCCGCCACCGATGCAGCAGCGAGGCGTCACCTACATCTACCGCCTGGACAACGCGCAGGTGGGCTGGCAGGCTGAATGGGGCAGGATGGACTGGCTTGCTTGCTGACTGACTTGTTTGAGCTCAGGTTGAGCTGCCGGTGAATATCAGCGGCAGGCAGCTGTTTTGAGCTGCTGGCGGGTAACAGAGGCAGGCAGCCGGGGGCTGCCACGCTGGGGTAAAGGTCGGCTGCCCCAAGCAGTCACCTGTGTCAATCTAGGGTCAAGTTTCATAATTTAGGGGAAAGTTTTACCTGTGAACCCATATAATATATCAGGTTTTATTGCTTGCCTGCTTGCCTGCCTATTCGCTCGCTCGCTCGCACATGGCTGTGCGGTGGGGTGTTGCAGGTTGGTGCGGTGCTGGGCAAGGGAGGGGCGCACATTGCGCAGATTAGGAGCATGAGCGGCGCCCGAGTGCAGCTGCAAGGGGTGAGCGGGGCTGGCAGCGCCTGCGCCAATCCGCACATCCGCACACCCATGTGTCACTGCTTAGTGGGTAGAATTGCGAGTTGCTGCTGCCGTTAGTGCATCAGCTTTCCTTTGGCCTCTCGCATGTGGAATGTGGGCTGTGCATTGCCTGTCCAATCGATATAGTTTGCCTGCAAGGTGCCGCAATATTCTGCGCATGTGGCGGTGATAATGAAGTTATCAAGCATGAGTTGTGTGTAGGAGAGCGAAGGAGGTGGGCGGGTGCTGATGGTTGCAGGGCAGCCGGAGCAGTGCCATGCCGCGCACACCATGGCCAATGCTTTCCTCAGTGAGCTGCTGCCGCCACATCACCGCCAGTTTTCTGCCGCTCCTGCCGCCACATCACCACCGCTTTCCCCCGCCTGTCCTGCCTCTTGCAAGGGTTTTACAGCTGGTTTGCAGTGAAATTTAGCTCATGTTTGTATACCATCAGCAGTGGTATGCCGGTGTAGCATCGTGCATGTGAGGTTGTGTGGGAAGAATTGAACGGGCACCAGATTCTTGCACCACCCTGCCAGCCCTGGCGTCGGTATTAAATGCCGCTTACCCTAACTTTGCTCCCACCTGGATTTGCTGCAGGCATGGGGCGCTGCGAGCCGGCCTTTCCTGAACCGATACTGGGTGGATGAGTGGAGGCACACTGCCTTTTAGGTGCATCCATCTTGTCCTACGCTGGGTGTGTGGTATCATGCTTACTGTGGGGTATCAACTTTGCCCAAGCGCTCCCGCTCCTCACCTGCCCCCCTGTAGCAACGCATAAAGTGCGGCAAGCGCGTAATCAAGCTGATACATCACTTGATCTTCTCGCTCCCTTTGCGGCCTGTTTTCTTCTAATGTACAGCGCGTCTCCCCGCTGCTCCCAAAGTGCTGCTTTGGCTGCTGCTTACTTTCTTTTCCGGGACACATCCTGCTTGCCTCAATTTCCTGATTCCTGTGCTTTGTTTACCCTGTCCTGCTTTTGCCTGCCCTGGGCCCACAATTGTTTTGCACCCCATTGCCCCTTGCCATCCGATCTATCCATTTGCTGCCGCTGATGCTGCCGATGCTATGCCCTCTAGCTATCGCTCACTGCTGCAACAAGCACACATGCACTTCACTCTAGCTCCCTGCCGCTTGCGCCCCTGCCCTGACTTGACTCTATACCCACACATGCACGCACACATCAGCGTGTCCTCCCTCCCGTCCCAAGCTAGTTCCTCCCAAACTAGTCCTACTAAGGTGAACACCTCACCTGGTGTTCATCATGACACATATTGGTGACGCGCGCAATGCTTAACAGCGGGTTACAAGCGTCGTTAGAGGATTGGCCCCCACCCCCGTCCTCGTCCTCAACCACCACTAGGCCAGCGCTGCCACTCAATGTCTGGCATGCCCGGCTCTTGCTTTTGCGCTGTACTTGTCTCGTTCCCATGCACAATACACATACACGTCTGTAGTCCTCCCTTTTTTCCCAGGGGCCTCCCTCTCCCTACGTAGCAACCGAGCCGAGCTGCATTGCACTCTGCTCCCTCGGTATACCCAACCACTGTCAGATTACTGGCATCTCACTCATCCACCCACCCCCTCGACGCGCTTGCAACGCTCTTCTGCAATTTTGCAATGCAACCATGACCCTGTACTGTTGCTAGGCCCAGTCGGAACCCAATCCGCCTATTACCCTGCGTCAAGTCCCTCGATACGCTTCAGCTTGCCTGCCCGCCAGCACCCAGCAACACCCAAGCATTGCCACATGGTCGCGTCACCATCCCTCCTAACTACCTCCAACCAACTCCCACCAGGGAACACCTTTAATGGCGGTTCGCGCCCTTTCTGTTGCACGCCTACACTTGAGTTCTGCAATACGCGTCGCTTGCCAGGGTGGCCGACTGATTGCACTGCAGCTGACCTAGCGCGATCGCGAGCTTGGCCAGTAACGGGCAGCAGGCGTTTGGTGGGCAGCGGAGCGGGCTTTAACGCCTCCTCTTCAGCTGCTGTAGCAGCCCTGTGCTCATACAATTCACAAATTTCTCTCCTTTTTGGGAAACAACATGCTTGCCACATCCTCTCGTAAACTAGAGCATTGTGCCACAGGACTCTTAAGCTGCCCAGTAAAAAGGCAAGAGGCCGCCAGGCGGCAGGTAGGCGGCGGCAGCATATACCCTGAGATGTCCGGCCGTTTTATTAGCTTTGACTTATACATTATTATCATTCTGTCGTGATTTTCTGCTTCCCAAACACTCTTCCTATTCCGTCCAGACCTCCCGCCCGAGTTGGCCGGGCAAATCCAACAGCAGCAGGCTTCGCCCCCATTCAAGCGGCAATCGCCACTGCCATATCAAACAATTGTTAAGTGCGCCATGCCAGAGCGCCTCGCGAGCGTCGTGCTGGTGGCGCTGGCGCTGAGCGGCTGCTTTGTGCCACTGAGGGCGGATCCAGACATCGAAAGAGGGCCATGCACCCCACAACAGGTGCACATGTTCAAGAAGAGACCGTAGGGGGTTGAGTAGCCATGCCGCAATGGCGTTTGAACCTTGTCGCTGGTTTGCTGCTCGCTCTCCGTCGATTGACACCCATATCGCACGGCGACGCTCCGAGATGACTGCTGCTGCTAGATCACGTCGCATCGTGCGGGCCAGCCTTGCCAGTGCGATCCCTCCACCGCCGCCGCTTGGGGACGAGCTGCCCCTCCTAGGCCTGCCGCTCAGCAGGCATTTCCTCCCCTGATGCAACCCACTTGGCCCAGCACCCACATGGGATTCAAGCCCGCTTCTCGTCTGATCTGCTTGCACTTCCCTATAACTCTTCCTGCTCCGTTGGGTGCTGCCCACGGTGCAGGTGCATGTGGGCTTGACTGGCAACCCAACTGAGCTTCGAGTCAGTTGGAAGACCGAGGGCAGCAGGTGAGGCCACCTGTCACGTGGTTGATAGCCTAGCTGCCTTTTTCTCCTGCGACCAACGGCTGTTGATCGATCAGCAAGTCGTACCAGCCGTCACGCTTATTTGTACCGCTGTAAGTTGTTAGCAAACAATTCCGTCCCGTAAAGTTTACACGCGTCTATTATAGAACAAAAATTCAGTTGTTTCTCCTCAGTACACCTCAATAGGTGGCCGGAGAGTGAACATGGGTATTCCTGCACTGCAAGTCAGTTGTGCAGCAATACATTTCGCTTCCCACATTCAAGCTCCAGCACCTACCCCGCCCCCCTGCCCTGCATTGTCAGCCTGTGTAAACCCGTGCATACTCAAGGCTGTGCTGTGCCACGATCTTGCCACTCCGCTGCTGCAGCTGCCCCTCCGGCGTCACTTCCGGCCCCGCCACAGCGCTATCAACCACCCCCATGGACCCCTCCTTCCTCACCGCCCACCACGGCAGGCAGCACAGCTACAGCTGGGAAGATATGTGTTCAGCACCAGCCCGCAGCTTCCACTTTGGGCCCAACTACCTCCACACAGCGGTTCTCACGGGGCTGCAGCCGGGTGAACGCCACTTTTACCAGGTGGGTGTGGGTATGGGGTGGGTGGGTGCATGGCTGGGTGGGTGGTGCACTCACCTTGCTTTTGCTTGCTTGCTTGCTTGCTTGCTTGCTTGCTTGCTTGCTTGCTTGCTTGCTTGCTTGCTTGCTTGCTTGCTTGCTTGCTTGCTTGCTTGCTTGCTATACGAGCTAAATGCACAAGTTAATTCACCAATCACTCACCAAAACACGTCTGGCGCTCATCTTTCTTCCACTGCATCCGCAGATTGAGGGTGGAAGAGTGGTGGAGTTTACAGCGCCGGTGCACACTGGACCCACCCACCGCTTCCGGTTCCTGGTGTTTGGAGACATGGGGGAGTCTGAGCACAGAGAGGCCAAGTCTCCAGGGTGCGCAGTTGTGGTGCTGTGCTGTGGTTCTGTGTGCCGTGCTGGGATGTGCTACGACTCTGTGGGTCGCAATTGTTGTTGCGTTTTGAACAAAAGTTCCCAGGGTGCGAAGTTGTGGGTGCTGTGCTGTGCTGTGCTGTGCTGTGCTGTGCTGTGCTGCATGCCGGTGGGGATGGGGTGGGTTTGGTGTAGTGCGGTGTGGCGCTGTGGGGTACAACTCGTGATTTTGGAATTGTCTGGAGACAACACGGAGTTGAAGCACAAGAAAGCAAAGACTCTTGTGTGCATTTCTGCCCGCCTGAAGGATGGTGTCGCTTCATGCACCAGTTCACCTACTTCCCACCCCACCCTCTCACACACCCCTTATTCCCACACCACACCGCACCACACCACACCACACCACTTGCAGCGCCTCTCGCACGGTGGAGCAGTTGGCTGGGGAGGTGGAGGACGGTGCGGAGTTGATATTGCACATCGGCGATATTTCCTACGCAAACGGGCGGGACGAGGTGCGCTTGCTCCCTGTGTGCGACTGGGTTCAACGCAGCTTGTATGCTGCCCTGTTAGAGGCCAAGCCAGTCACTTTCCTTGCGAGATTATGCTTCTTTTACTTGCATGCACTCAGAGTTCTATATATGCTGTTTGCTTGCTCGCTCTCCTCTATCCCGCCTCAAATGTTGCACAAACAGCGGCGCGAGGGGTTCATGAGCCCGACCACACGCAGTCATTTTGTGCTAGCTTCAAGTCAAATTTCCATTCCACAATACTACGCGAGTCATGCCTTAAGTTTTTTTCTCTATCATTCATTCGAACAGATCTGGGACACGTTTATGGAGTCAATCGAGCCCTTTGCCCGCCACACGCCCTACATGGTGGGCGCCGGCAACCACGGTGAGCAAGAGGGGGAAAAGTGTGTGTGGGGTGGGGG
>JAAMXP010001864.1:551-13468 GCA_019693395.1 Ettlia oleoabundans | reverse complement strand
CCCCCCCCCCCCCCCCCTGCTGTCACGTTTAAGCGCGCTACAAGTACTCGTCGCCTGTGGCTGCCACCTGGCCCAGCACCTGCACAACAACAAATCAGCGAGCCAGGTGGCAAGAGGCTCGCTGGAGTCTCGCTGTGGTGCAGTCTGGGAGTAGTGTGCACTGTTGTGCAACTTTGCTGCTAACATGGAAGGCGTGGTGACAGAGTTCTGTGAGGCATTGCGTTGCACAGCTGTGCTTTCCTCACCTCGGGGTTGTCCACCTCATCAAGTGGCACCTGGCAGGAAGAAAGCAAAACAAGGGTTGGATCAGTGGGGAGCGTCGTTTGACTGGGAAGGCAGGGGGCAAGTGTTGCACCAGCTGTCCTGACTGCGGTGGGCCAAGGTGCCTGGATCCATGCAAGGTTGGATGGCACAGCGGCTGGATGCAAACGATTCGCCGCGCAATTAAGCTCTGTGATGCCTGCATCTGGCTGTTTCTGGTTCTCCTCAAGCTAAGCTTCGAAGCAGCAGTTGTGGTTGATATGAACTGATTGCAGCGGGCAAAGGCTCACCAAAAGTCCCTTGCCCTCAGCGTAGGCCAGGTCCTCGGGTGACGCCACGTGGCGCTGAGTCAGCCGTGCACCGCTCATCTTCTGGGCAGCCGCCGACCGCTCGTACCTGCAAGGGAAAACAAGAGTAAGACGTACGTGAAGGGGAAGGCCAGCAGTGCTACTGCCAGTCAATGGATCAGGACCAAGAGAGGCCAGCTGGGCACAGTTGCCGGCCCAAGGATGCCGTCGTTCAGCTGTCAAATCACATCTCGGCTGTTCACCTGCTTCAACAGATGTTGATATTCCCCTAGTCATGTTTAGAGCCTTTTAATCACCCATGTCAGACACTTTCAACACACACGACACGCACCTGACGTTCTTGAACGTCTCCACCGCTGCCGTCATGCCAAACCGCACCCTCCCGCTTGCATAGTCGTAGGCGGCTGCACCCGCCAGCGTGAATGAGGGCTGCCACCACGACTTGAGTACAGCCGCCACTGCCGCTTCCCGCAGGCTGATGTGCCCCTTCACAAGCATGCTCTTGTTGGCCTGCATGGGGAGGGGAAGGGAGGGTGCATGCGATTTTGGTGTGGTGCATGGCACTTGTTGCTGCTTGTCCCTGCACTTGCGTGAAACGGCAGGATCAATGGCGTCTGTCGTAGCACCCACGTTGATGCCCGTCCGCACGCGCCCCGCACCCAATGCCCCCGCTGCCCAACCCTTCCTGCAACACCACCCTCTACTTTTAGTTAGATTGGCCCACCTGCCAGGACGCCCCCAGCTGCATCTGGGAGCCCTGCATGCCGCCCAGGTCTGAGGCCATGCGGAAGCCGACATCAATGTAGTTGGTGATGCCCACCTGCGCGGCGTCCCACACGTGCAGGCAATGCACGTAGTGGAGCACTAGGAGCCCAATGGAGCTAAGAGCCACTTGAACCGGTGCCTCCATGCTAGATCCCAAGCTGCCCAAGCTGCACGCTCAGCTATTGAAGGCGATCAGGCAAGCAGCGGTTGCAGCTGGCAGCCACCCAGCCAAAGGCTGCCGGCCAACTGTACTGTCCTGGCTGCCTTGCCAGCTGGCCAGCCACCTCAAAAAGCTG
The DNA here is from genome assembly GCA_019693395.1 of Ettlia oleoabundans. Taxonomy (NCBI): domain Eukaryota; kingdom Viridiplantae; phylum Chlorophyta; class Chlorophyceae; order Chlamydomonadales; genus Ettlia; species Ettlia oleoabundans. The sequence continues at coordinate 11,838 of JAAMXP010001864.1, read as the reverse complement.
ACCCACGATCAGCACAGCAGCCAGCTATCCCATCATAACGCACCACATCAGACTCCTCAAATGGATTACGCACACGCCGCTGCACTGCCAGGTGGTGAAGGAATGAGATGGCCAGCTCACGATCACGCACCAACTCCACAGCCGCGGTGAAACGACCGCCTGATGGAGCGCCGCCGCTGTTCCCACTCAGCTGAGGCTCGTAGGCAACAGCATAGGAGGTGGCTGCCTGGCAGCGCTTGGCGGCAGCAGCCCAGGTGGGCGGGTCAAACAGGCCGCTACCGTTGGCGCCAGCAAGCAGCCCCCCGAGAGGGAGCATGGGAGCTGTCTGCACGCCAAATGTAAACCCGCCTGCACGCCCCACCTGCAGGGAAAGCCCAGCAGGGCAGGATTGCATGAGGGAAGGTAGACAGAGGTGTGCAGGGAGGGGTGGCGGACCAGCTAGCTGGTTAGAGGGACTTCTGCTGGCAGCAACATCAACCCTGCAACCCAGCCCAACAGGCAGACAACAACAGGGAGCCCAGGCAGCCCAGTAGCAACAGTGGAGCCGCCAAAAGCTTGGGTTTTCTGTGCTCCAACTTGCACAGCACACTCACCACAAAGGCATTGTGCAGCGTGCTCTCCGCTGGATTCACCACAGCCCCCGCCGACAGCCCAGGGCTGGTGTACTTGGCTCCCAGGCGCAGGGCAGAGGCGGCGCCACCGGCGCCCGTTGCCACGGCGGCGCCCACCACCGGCAGCTCCGCAAACAGCGCCAGGTTGCTTTTTGGCTCGAACAAGCAGGCGCGCACGCCGGCACTACTGACAGCACCCCGGATGCGGGCCTTGATATCTAGGAAAGTGTAGGGGGTGTCTGGTGAGGGCTGATACCGCAGAGTCAGGCTGCCGCCTGCTGAGGATGCGGCAGAGGCGCTGCCGGTACCACTGACTGCAGGGACACTGCTGCCAAAAGAGCCGGGCGGGGGCACGCCTAGCTTGGCTGTCACGCTGAGGCGCTCATCCTCTGGCGGAGAGAAATGGATGATGCCTCGCAGATCGGTTGCGAGATAGTCATTGAACAGCATGGCAAGCTGCGGCTTGCCAAACAGCCTGCGGGCAGGGCAACGCACGTGTTATTAATCAAGCAGTGCAAGACGGCCGTGAAACCATATGTGGCACCCGATTCCTTTGCAGGTGTGAATGCTGCGTCCAAAATGAGACGGGCGGGTGGGTGAACGCCTCCGCTGAACCCGCCATGGCCAGGTGCCGCTCACTCACCGGTCGTACGAGCTCTTGGCAATTCTGGAGCGCCCCTTACGCTCCCGCTCCAGTAATGGAGGCACCAGCACCACCGAGGGTGGTGGCTGAGACTCTAGGCTGCTGAAAATGAGCCCCATCGCTTTCGGCCAGTTGGAGCGCGGACGGTGAAGCTGGCGGGTGCAGGGGGGCGGCTGACGGGGGCCCGGGCTGAGCGCTGAACCCGAGACGGATGGCAGATTCCGATGCACCAATGACGGAATAACGAGGAGAGAGTGGCAGACCCTCCGCCAAGTGGCAAGGGACAACTGTGTGGGTGAACGTCAACAGGAGTCTATCCGCACGCCTTTTTGACACGCAAATTATGACGTCTGGCGGAACGCAACGGCAATTGACGGACCTAGGCAGGGAGTAAACATACCAACCTGGGGACCCGCCAGTGTGGCGCCAACCCGCCAACAGCGTGCCCACACGCCTTTCCTTGGTTTCACAGCGAATGCTTTCACAACATATGCTTTTACATATAACCATCTGCTCACGATATAAGCCTTATATAGGCAAAACCAAGGGAAGGTGATGAAAGAGACAAGCAAACGAAATCCGAGGGGTGAGTGCGATGCGCAAAGAGGGAGGCATGCATCTGTTGGTGGTGTCTGTCCATAGGCCTGCTGTGCTGCCATGGGCCACAGGGCCCCCACACCTTAAAGGTGAGGACCCTTGCCGCCAAAGCGGGCAGTTGAGGCGCAAAACATGCGACGGTGCGAAGATGTGAGCTGTTATGGTACATCGCAAAAGCGGGAGTGCCGCAGACGTGGTGAGAAGGGCAGACTGCACAAAACTCAAATGCGGCCCGTGGCTGCCAGGCAGGCCGATGAATGGGGCAGAGCAGCAAATGCCACACCGTGGTGCGCCGCCATGCAAAGTTTCCGGCGGGATGGGCTAAAACATTCATTACTGGGCTTGTAGCGCGCGGAACGGGCCAACAACTGCCGGCCCGCTGCTGCAACAGTGGCAATGCACGTCAGCTGACGAGCGGCCTGCCCTCAGTGACGCCGCGGGGGGGTGGGCAGGTGGGTGGATGGGAGGGGGGTGAGGGGGGCAACGCTGCTGATTTCGGTTCACCTGCTGCGCTGGCAAGGCCATTGGGCTATCTTGTGGAATATGAGGCAGCCGTGCTCCGCTCTCCAACATACCGTTGCCGGCGGATGCTCGGCGCCAGCCATGCCCCAAGGGCATCCAAGCTCCGGGTGGGTGGCAGCAGCATTGCTGGCATCACTGCCTGTGCTGTGATGCTGTTGTTTGTCAGTACAGGCGCTCCAGCACCAGGTCCACCATCAACTCCAGGCTGCGCTTGGCGGGGGTGTCGGGCAGGCATGCCAGCGAGGCAAGCGCCAGGTCACCCTGCTCCCGCGCCAGCACACGTGCCCTGCATTGTTTGGTTCGAGAACGAAGGGCAAGGGGATAAAAAGAGAGGTTTGGTGTTGTAGGTGACTGCTCCAAAGATGAGCGGGGGTGATCAGGGTCACCAAATCTGCCACAAAAAGCCCAGTTTGCTTGCCCTGCCGCATTATGTCCTCCCCACCGGTCCTTACAACCCCCAACACAACACACTGCAATTCCTTCACTTAACATATTCACGCTGCACTCACTTGTCGATGCCTCCCCCCAGACTGACCAGCTCCAGAGCGCGCTGCAGGCTGCCCTCCTCCTTGAACCTACTCTGAATCAGCTGCAGCAGACCGCTGCCAACCATCTCGTCCTGCATTGGAAACAACATGGGATAAATAGGGATCACGGAGCGAAAACAGAGCATATGTCCGCGCTGAGGCATTTGGCCGGCATGTCGGAGGCACTGGATGCTGGTGAGACAATAGCACCAACCTTTGACCGTTGCCCCTCCCCATGTTGCATGCACAGGTCACAACCTGGACCATATCCGGAACGACGAGGGTGCACCCGCCCAGCACCCACCTGCAGCGCGTAGATTGCGGGCGCGGTGAGGTTGCCCGATGCCAAGTCCTGGCCTTGAGGCTTGCCCAGCTGTTCTGCTGACTGAGTGAAGTCCAGGATGTCATCCACCACCTGAAAAGCCAGGCCCAAGTGCTTGCCATATGCGTACATCGCCTCCTTGACTGCAGTAAGGGAAGCGGGAAGGCAGCAGGCCAACACTTTGGCGATATGATTAGTTGACACCTGCTATGAATGCACTCATGCGCCAGCCACGCTGACTAACTTCAGCCAGCTAGCCCAGCGCGGCAACCAAATGAGATCCCAACCCCAACCACGTGCTGCCATCCACCCCCAGCACACACCTTCTTCGCTGCAGTCTGAGAACACGGCAGCTGAGCGGCAGGATGCAGCAATGAGGGAGGCCGTCTTCCAGAATGATTTGTCGAGGTAGCGCTGCAGGTCGATTGATGTGTCAAAGAGGGAGGCCGCCTGGCTGATCTCGCCGTCCGCAAAGTCCGCAATAACCTGGGAGATGAGCTTGATGACCTGGCGACAGGAACAAAGCGAGGGAAGAATTAGGGACGAATCAACAGAATGAAGAGCGTTGAGGTGGGAGGCGAAAAATGGGTTTAGGGAGAGAGGACCCCAAGTTACTCGGATACACACACAGAGGAGGTGAGGCCATGAACTCGCTCATTGCTGCAGTCTGGTCGCGTGTACAAGAAACCATCCAGTTCACCATACTTTCACAGCTTAACAATCATCATTGTGCCAAACCAGCCGCGCACCTCCATGTTGTCTAGGTTGGCCAGGAACCAGGATGACTGCGCAAAAAGGAAGTCGCCAGCCAGCACAGCCACGCGCGTCCCAAAAAGGCTGTTCACAGTCTCCTTGCCTGCATCGGAAAAGGGCATGGAAATTAGCTGGGCATCAGCCAAAAGCTGCTGCGTCTGTCCCCATTGGTATCAGAACCAATCAGTATGGTTCTGGCTGGTTGGCTGGTTGTCTAGCCAGCAAGGGCAGCTTGAACTGTGCTGCAGTTGATTGAAAGCTGCTGGCATATGTCGGCCCCCTGCCTGCCCCTCGCCTTCCCTGCCTCCCTGCCCTGCCCTGTCGCACCTCGTCGCACATCGCATTCGTCCAGCACATCATCATGCACAAGGCTGGCAGTGTGCAGCATCTCCGAAATCTCAGCCAGCCGCCGGTGCCGCTCGGTGATGTCACTGCAGCCAGGCGGGCGGGCGGGCAGGCACCAAATAACATGTAAGAACGGAAACAGATCTGTTATGACATCATGGAAAAAGTAAAGTGGGTAGAGCAGGAAGGCCTGGCTGCTAATGGACAAAAATAAGAGGTGCTCTGAACAAGTGGAGGATGGCCGGGAGTTCAGACCGTGCCAAGCAGGCAGAAGACTTGGCTGGTCAGTCTCTCGACCAGCCAATCAGTTGCGGCTGCTGCCGACATGCTTGACACTGCTCACCTAAGGCCTGTAAGTGGGTAGGTTGCGCGTGCCATCAGCAGCACTATGAGCGGGCGCAGCCGCTTGCCGCCCGCGCTGAAGATCTGGTCGGCGGCGGCGAGCAGCATGGGGTGCCGCTCTCCCACCACGTTGAGCAAATTCTGGCGGCAGATGGCCATATCTGCTGCCACGGGCTCCGCCACCTGCTCCATGGTCACGGGCGCATGTCCCAGGCCGGGCACACATATGCAACTGGCTGCCTCCTCTTCGGCAGTGGCGGTGGCGGCGGGAGCGGCCTCCTGCACGGGAGTGTACACACGCACTGGCCCCGCACGGCTTGCCCGCGGCATCCTTCGAGGCTCTTCCACATCTCCATCGCGCGAGCCTAGTGCCTGGGCGCGGGCTGGCTGCTGCCTGGGCCTGCTGCCGTGAGCGCTGCTGCGGTGACCTCTGCTCCACACGCTCCGGCAGCCAGTCGCTGCCTGTGGCTCTATATGGGCTTGCATGCCTGTCCAGCCGCGAAGCGCTTGCATTATGTTGCGGCGTGCGGGCTTCAGACCACAGAGGCCATGCAGGAGAGCCGAAACACGTCCGGGGCCCACAAATAGAGGCCCTCGCTGCTAAATTTCGTGGCAGCAATGTGGGAGGCCAGGCCGGTGGGCAATTGTGGGATGCAAGTGGAGCTGGGTGCCAGGTCAGCCGCAGCCTAGCCTGCTCTCACCCTTATGCTATCCTCGCGGTATCCTACTGTGTTTGATTACGCCCAAGCTCGCTCAGCATGGCGGCAGTAGTAGGACAGGCACGGCTTGCTGAGGCTAGCCCAGCTGCTGCACAGACTGGTCGACCGGTGCAGTTCAGGGCGGCGCGGCCTAGCCTGGTAACAGCGCGCGGCTGCTCCCCACGCAGCAGACGAGCCTGCCGACCACAGGCAGTGGGCCAGGGTGAGCGGAAACCTGGCGGAGAGCGGCTTGCGTGGGCTGCTCACGTCACTCGCCTGATCACTTTTCGTAATGATGTCTGCTAGCTGGCAAGCGATATTGGTTATGTTTCCAGTTGAATGTGTCCCTACCTATATTTTTTGTTTCCAGTCCCTGGCGCGCCCTCTGCCCCCGGAGCCGGCCTCTCACCGGAGCTCAAATCTGCAATTGAGGAGTTCATTGGCAGCCACAAGGTGGTGGCTTTCATCAAGGTGGGCAGACTCCGGTCGAACATGCTGGTTGGAGTCATGGCCGCTGCAGCTGTCTGCCTGCCAGCTCTGTCTGCCCCTGCCAGCACGTAGCGCCACCACGCTGCCACCTCAGCTGCTGTCCTGTGCTCCCTTCACCCAATACATATTGCAGGGCACTAAGCAGTTCCCATCCTGCGGCTTTAGCAACACCGTGGTCCAGATTCTTAACAACGTGGGTGTGCCTTACGTCACAGTCAACGTGCTGGAGGATGAGCTGCTACGCAGCGGTGGGTGCAGCAGCACATGGGGTATGCTGCACCTCCCTGACAGCAGCCACCGCGCAGCCAACTGTGGCCCTCGCTGACAACAGGCGCTGCATAGCCCATTCGCATCCGATTTTTGGGCAGAAGCAAGTTTTTAGCTGCTGCGAACGAGCGCCACTGCATCTGCGAGACTTGTTGTGCAGCAGTTGAGGATGTTGTCCGGGCGAACTAGCTGAACTGTGTACGCCTCCCCTGTTGCGCCTTCCCGCATTGCAGGCATGAAGGAGTACTCACAGTGGCCCACCTTCCCCCAGGCAAGCCCATCCAGCTGCCGGCCGATGCCCTCTTTTCCGCCTCTTGCAATAAGTTCTTTATATGTTCGTTGATTGTTGTCATTGAAGAAAGAGTAGCTGGATAGCGGTGGCACAGTCATGGGTAATAGGGGCATGGACAATAAGGGACTCCTGTCACTGTCGTGAATGGCAGAAAATGTATGGCAAAAAATTGCTAACCGCTATATTTTGTCCGTTGTTTCCGATGCTGCAGGTCTACATTGATGGCGAGTTCTTTGGCGGCGCTGACATCATGATTGCAGCATACACCAGCGGCGAGCTGGCAGAGACGCTTGAGGCTGCCCTCAACTCGTAAACCTTCAGCCCCAACCCTGCTCGCTGCCACCCTGCCACCTTACAGGACAGCCTTCCCGTAAACCCTTGGGGGCGCTTGGCCCCTGGCCCGCCTTGGCTCCGCAAGCAGCATGGTGCGGGATGAGTGTATGTAGCCAGCCGCTGCGAGGTGGTGAGGGCTCAGTGGTCCAGTGGCCCCGAAGCCAGCAGGGATTCCTGGTGGCTCGCAGCCTGTCCCTGGTGCTTTCAGGCCAGGCAACACATTGGCCGACCGCCCCAGACTATTTAGCGAAATGAATCAAGCGCATGCAGATGGTATGCACGTGCTGGAGCACCAGGCGCACAGCCCGACTGTACTTTACAGCCTCTTTTCGTTGAACCTTTACATGCGTTTTTGCCCTTCCCACTTGGCTGTGCTTTCTGAACTGGGCCTGGCTTTCATATGCGTCAAGCTATCCCCCTCTCCTTTCTGGCTGTGATTCAAGGAAATTTCTCATGTCTCACTCACTAAAGTACGTATTGAACATCCATTCATCAGGCGGCAGTGGCATGGTCAACATTGGCGGTTGCGGGACAGTGCAAGCGTCGTACAGCGGAATGCAATGCTGTTGGTGCAGCGTTGCCGGGAGGGCATTCAAGAGAAGCAATATACAAATGATTTCATCGGAAATAATTGGCAGATTCCAAGCCCCCCTGCCCTGGGTTGGAACGTGCTAAGCCTCACACGCCAGGTTTACCCCCCGCCACCTGGTGGCGCTCGCAAACGAGCAAGGTTGACTGGCGGCACATTACTAGGTCGTGCTGCTGGTGCCCTGCCTGTGAGTGTTCTTCCCCATGTCACGTCCTCGCTGACCAAGTCATTCACAGGCCTGCCGCTGGCCCCGCCCTCGCTCTGCCAGGTGGTGCGGCTGCTGCGGGGCACCATATGCGATGCATCAGCACCCAGTCCTTCAGCATCAGCATTGGCAGTGTCCATAATGCGGTCAGCCTCCACGCCCTCTCCTGCCCCTGCCTGCCCCTGTGCCAAGCGCCGCCGCAACAGCGCCGTTTCTGCCTGCCAGTGCTGCCTGTTGGCATCTGCTGTGGCCGCTACCTCAGCCGCCTCCTCCTGCAGCTGCCGCCGCTCCAGCAGCAAGTTGTCAAGGCGCAGGCGAAGCGCCGACAGCTGCTCCTGCTGCGCTCGCACCTGCATTCAAGCAGGTGTTGGGCATGCTGGGGATGTAGGATAACCGGACTTCCCCTCCGGTCGCTGTAGCTGTACCATCCGGTACAAACAAGCATGCGTCAACTTTGTTGACTGAAAAGCAAGCGGATGCAAACTCTTCAAGCAGCCACCATCCACATGTGCTGACTACATACCACGCCACCGTCACCCACCTGGCTGCTCAAATCTGCATTCTGCCGCTCCAAGACAGCCTTCCCCCCCCGGAGCTGGTTGCACTGCTGGAACAGTTGATGGGGCCGCTGGCCAGCCACAGCCAGGGTAGCAGTGTTGGCAGGAGTAGGTTGTTTTCCACTTGCGGGACTGTCTATAGCATCTGCACACACCCCACCGCTGGCCCCACTACTGCCAGTGCTGCTGCTATTGCTGCGCCTGTCTGGCAGATCTGCATCACTCCCTGCCAACACTGCAGAAGCCGCAACAGTGTCGGTTGTAACACCTTGTGTGCGTGTGCCAAACTTGCCGATACTAAGGACAGATGTTAGCTGCAGAAGCAGGGAGGCTGCCGGTGCAGGTAGCTGCTGCACTAGCCAGGCTGCGGCGCTGTCTTCTGCCGCTCGAAGCTGGGCTCCAGGCGCTGCTTGCACCAGTGCATGTGTAAGTTGCACAGCTTGCTGGTATGCCGCTGCTGCTGCAAGCTGCTGCTCCTGCTGGTGCTGCATTCGGGCTTCCGTAGTCACAGCGAATAGTTCTGCAGCATCAGCTGCCGCCGTCGCAGCCGTTGCGGCAGCAACCCTGGACGCGCCTGCAAGAAAGGGCACACACAGGCTCTTGCTGCGGGTCCTGCAGTGGCTGGCACTTGAGACCCTGGCATGAGCTGGCAACTGCCCTAGATGTGCACTAGGTTGCGGCTGCAGGGCAGCTTGCATCAACTGACTGCTGGTGCCCTCGGCCACCTCGGCCTCCGAAGACGAGCGGCCAGCTACAGCCTTTTGGCTGCCTGCCTGGTAATGCTGCAAGCGGGACGGCGGTCGCCCTGCCTGCAAGGCTGGGAGCTGATGGTGCTGCAATGTTGAAGTTGGGTGGTGCAGGGGCGGCGGCTGGGCTGCCTCTTGCCTGCCACACTTGGCAGCCGCGCTACCCGACTTGGTGGCACGCAAGAGGGCAGGCGTGGGTACGGGGCTTGGTGGTCTCCCTTCCGCAGCAGGCTGTGCTGACAATGGCAATGGAGGGCAAGCTGTTGGGTCAGGTAAAGTGTCCACTGGCCTCCCCAGTCGGCTGGCTGCTCGCTGGTGCATCACCGCACGGCCTTTGAAGGTGGCTGCACCTGCCCTGCTGTGCAACTTTTGACTCATTCCCATGGCACTGGCTGACCTCTGCCGATGCTCGGGTAGCTGATGGTGGGGCGCACGCTGGTGGTGCAAGGCTGAAGCAGGCCGTCGGATGGCTGTGCTCTCAACGGGGCTGTGGCAGCCGCTCCCACTGCTGCTGTCCCTTGCCCCATCCCCAATGCGGCTGCTACTGGTGGAGACCTTAGAAGCCCGGGCAATGAGTGCCTGCAGGCGGGCTGCCGTGGCGGCACGCTGTTGACCCAGAGAGGATGCTGGTCGGCTCATAGGGTGGGTGGGGGTGGCGGTTCGCACCGCAGGGCAGGCATCAGCGACACCGCCCTTGCGCTCCAATGCTTTGAGATACGGACTGGGCGACCTCAGCATGACATCCTGCAGAAGTGAGCATGTGTATGATTTAGGTTTCACTCTGGGATCGAGGGCGGGAGGGAGGTGGGACAATGGTGCGACCTTGCTTACAGTGGCACCGCTCGCTGAGGCCGCCTTCCTTCCGTTTGCGCGGCTCCATGAGCTCATCTTCTGACGTTCCATATCTCAGGTTCCCTGGCGACGGCCGCGTGGAGCCCAAAGGCATGTCGCATGCGCCTGGTTGACTTTTCCTTTACGCGGTGTACACGTGCGTGGATAATCAGCCTTGGCCAACAGGTTAGCCCTTTCTTCGCTCTCCCGTTCTGCCCTGCTGTGCGCGGCGTGGTGTTGAACGTCCTGTCAGACACGCGTTTGCACCTGCGGTTGATCGGCTGCATTGCAGTCGTTATCGTATCGCTTTCTTGGTGAAGTCAGTGCAGTTTTGGGTGACCCGACCTTGCCATCCGGGGGCTTGGGCACGTTCGGCGCAAATTCTCACCGTGATAGACGTTGGTTCATCGACAGTGGCAGAGTCAAAAGCGCCGCAGCAGACGGGCTGGCACACACCATTCTATGCTGGCGCTGGCTGTGCGCCGCTTGGCGCTGGGCGGGGGCCTTGGCCTGGGTGCTTATGCAGCTGTGGCAGACGAGCCCAAGCGCTTTGCCTATTCAGCAGCCATGGTGCCCGTGAGGCTGGGACGCGATGTGGCGACGGCAGCAGCTATGTTGGCGGGTGAGTGGCGCCCGCTGCTAGGCACCCTGCCTCCTGCGCTTCATCTCATCTGTGCAGTGCTCCTGCTGGTTTTGCAGCAGCAAGAAATGCAGTTTAAGCAGATATATAACTGATACAGCACCTACATCACCTGCAGATTACTCCTACAGCCTGCGAGGTCTTGAGGGGCAGGCGCTTGAGGAGGCCAAGCACGCATGCCACCAACGCGGCGCCAACCGCCTGCTGCACTGCTGCTTTGCAAACGGAGGTGGGCACACTGAGAGCAGATGTGATGAGTCCGCAGCCTTGCCTCTCTGCTTATGGCATTTACCCTATCTTCATGTTCAACATGCTCTTTAAGCAAGCTTCGGAATGGCACCCCCACCCCCAGCAGGCATCTACATCAAACTGGGGCAGCACATTGGCATGCTGGACCACCTGCTCCCCTCTGAGTATGTGCTGACCATGAGGGAACACATGCTGGACCGCTGCCCAGTGTCAACGTACGAGCAGGTCAGCACCGAACACTATTCACCAGTCAGTCATTGTGTTAGGGTTCAGGGTTTGCCTGACCTGAGCAGCTTGCATTCACGTTATGTCTGTCCATATCCCCTCTCTTACCCTCCAAACACGGTCCGAAACCATTTGCTCCCTTGCAGACCGCACAAAAACCACATATTCTCACCTATACACTGCCACCCAACCCCACCACCACCGTGGCCCCGATTCCATCTTGCCACGCTCCCACCCGCGGCACCACCACACATCCACCCGCTCCGCATTCTGTCTCCCTTTTTACCCCAAACTCCTTGTGTCTTCATGTAATACATACAGGTGCGGCAGACCATCCAGGAGGACCTGGGGCAGCCCCTCGAGCAGCTGTTCGCTGCATTTAAGGAGGAACCTGTTGCCAGTGCCAGCTTGGCTCAGGTGCACGAGGCGGTGGACCATGATGGGCGCCGCCTGGCAGTCAAGGTGTGACGTGGTGTGTGTGCGTGTGTGTGTGTGTGTGGGGGG
>JAAMXP010001862.1:0-16638 GCA_019693395.1 Ettlia oleoabundans | reverse complement strand
CACCACCACCACCACACCCACAAACCCCACCCCACCCCACAAGTACAAGTAAACAAACACAGCAGAAGAAAGACGGCTCACCTGCGGTCGCACTTCCAGCACTTTGCGCCCCCGTGTCACCCGCAGCTCGGGATGCGCCGCCACCACCCCATCCACAACCGCCACCACTGCACACACAAACACACAGCGAGTGTCAACCCATGGCTGAAGTGTTCAGGGTGGTCTAGGAGCATTGCCAGCATGCCATGAAGAGGCAGAAAGTGCTGGCTCTCTTGTAACAAACTGCAACTGATGGGCATCATTGGGCTACAGCGCACAAGCCGCCTGCTCAGCCCACGCACCAGCTGGATAGTGCTCGGGTGCACAGTTCCTAAAGTGCACGCTGACACAGAACTTGTTGTGCTCCACAGAGGAGCCTGGTATGGAAGCTACACCCCCACATAGCTCGCTGTACACTCCATCCATCAGCGGGGCGTACTGCGCGGCCGGCTGGAAGGCAAGATCGGCGTGCGGTGCACCCTGCACCTGCAGGCAGGGAAGCGCACGGTGCAGTGCGCGATAAGGTTGGCAGGGTGGAGAGTGTGGATGGCTGTGCATGGGTGCCCCATGTGGCGGGGGGCTAGGCAGGGCAGCGCTGCACAGCTGAGCATGTGCGCATGCATGGGCGTAGGTGGGGCAACAAAACTGCGCATGGACAGTAGGCTGGCAGCTGGGGTGTGCCTGTTAAGTTAGCCAGATCAACCTACTGGCCACCCGCCTCATGCAGTGGCCGGGCAGGCTGCTGCACAGAGCCTCAGCGCCCAACTGCTGCCACATGATGCACATGCAGCACAGCAGCCTGCAGTGAGAGCCAGCCTGCAACTTGGAACCGTGGCATTTCTCAGCTTTCACTCCAACCGCACCTGCGGCCCCACGATGTCCATTCCATGGCTGCCTGCATAATACAGCTCCGCCAGCTGCACAAATTGCTGCACCTTCTCCCGCCCCCGCCCGCTGATCACCGCTGTGGGGAAGAGCTGGGCCACTCGCCGCACCGCCTCACGCGCATGCTCCGACATGAGAGCTAGGTCGGGGTTGGACACGATAGGGGTCAGCGTGCCTACAGAAGGAAGGGATGGCAGGACCAGCACATAAGCACCAGCGTGCAATGAGACTCTGGGCGGGCTCCATCGTCATGCATTGGCACCCTTGAGCCATCCAGGCGGCAGGCTGCACAATTTGCAATCACACCAGCAGCAGCAGGAAGAGGAAGGCGGAGCGAAGCGTGTGTGGGCGGTGAATGGGTGTGCTCGGCTCGGTGGCACCTCTCAGTCATAGTGGGAAGTGCAGATGTGTGGCCCAGTCCGTATGAACTGTTGGATGCAGCTCTTCCATGTGTTGCATCCTGCCTGCCACAGCTTGCGGGCACAGCTGGCAGGCTACAGGTGGGCACCACCCCGACTGTCCCGCCCAAGACGGATGTGCGCCAGGTGCATGCATGCTGCTGCCAGACAGACGCACCGTCATAGTCAAGAAAGACAGCCACCAGTTTGCCCGCTGCTCGCGCCGTAATTTCCTCAAAATTGTGTAAGGCGCAGGGGTACTCCTCCTGCAGTGAAACAGCCACGAGGCAGAGAAAGGGCAGCCGCACGTTACCAGCACTGCCGAGACGGCACCCCGGATATTGGCACCCACTAGGAGGGAAGGGTCCCAAAGGCCATAGTTGTCCCGTGACATTTCAACTTCACATTTCAACCTACACAACCCGGTGCGCAAAGCAGGGCAGGGCAACACGACAGCCGCTTGTGCTCGCCCCGCTGCCGATGCCGCACTCACCCGCCAGCTGTCGTACTCGGTCGCTGAATCTACAGAAACGCCACTGCCATCACGGCTCAAACTGCCATTGCCAGGGAATACGACGGCGTCGCTCAGCGGCTCAAAACTGACCCGAGAGATGAGAGTGCCCTGCCGGGAAAAGCCATGCTCGCCCGTCATGGCGCGCAGCTGTCTGCCTGCGCCCACGCAGCCCAGAGCACCACTCGCTGCCCAGAGCACCGCTGCACCAAGCTTGGCTACTACTGCATGACCTGTGAACGAGGGAGCTTTGAAGCGAGCAGAGGCACGGTCAGAATGCCAAGGTCCAGCAGACCCAGCGCAACGGCCCTTAAACGCTCAGAGCGGGCGCAAGGGACAGCCGCCTGGTGGCAAGAGCAGCAGAGGCGATGTTTCCTCGTCTGTTTAGCTGTGATTCACCACATGGGCGGGAGGAATCTGTCAGAACTGTATTTACCCACGACGACCATTGCGGGCCAGCTCAGCTGGGCGCCATAGGCGAGAAACTATGGGAGACGGTTTGATGCGGAAGCGCGCATCCTCACCAATCTATCAGCTTTGAGTAACAACCATCGGCACATCGTTATGGTTGTCCAGTGCCCTTTCACATTGTGATGTCAAACACCCGACGCTAGCGCCGGTTCTCCAGTTCGCAGCTTTGATTGCTCTTTACTGTGGAACAGAACCAGGTAGGCCCAATAATCCGGTTGGAGGATGTTGACATCATTCAGCCGGGAAAGCCAACCCTGCTTGAATCGTGTACTGCCGGGGGAGTCCTGTGACGGGCGCTCTGCTTGCGGGCCATGGTTGCAAGGCTTTGTCATTCTCCCCGCAACCTGCAGCGTTCAATGTCCCTGCAACATTGCAGCCTCTTATATTGGAGACTCATTTTCTCCAAGTATCAAGTCAAAACAAAACAGCAACAAAAAATAACATTCGTTTCGATTCTTGCAACAGCCTGACTACGAGATTTGGATCAAAGTAGTAAAGCGGAGAAGCCAGGGAGCCAGGGTGGGACACGGCGGATTACACCTCTCAAGTGAGCTTAAGCTAGGGCTGCTGCCTATCACTGCAATGCATGATCAAGTTGCAGCCTCCAAGCTATGCTACGTGAAGCGGGGCTGAAACACAGCAGGAAACACAGCGCGAATAGCAATAAGGGCCATAGCAATAAATAACAGAATCGAGCAGAAGGGATGGAATCGGACGAACGCTAGCAGGCTGGGGCCTGGGCAGCGCAGCCAGGGGGCTGCGTGGCGCCAAGGAACAATTGATCGCTACATTTCCTACTATGAGCAGGTACAATCAACATATGCACAAATGCGGCGATCAGCTGCCAAACAGGGGCGGCACTTTGGCGACATCATGTATGTTCCACACCTCACTGCCATTGCTCACGCCACTGCCCTTGCTGGCGGGCTGCTCATTCGCCAGCTGATGTTGGTTCTGATGCTGCCGCTGATTGGGTTCATTTGTGTGTTGTTCCTGATCCTGTTGCGCAAGCTGCTGCGCGGCTTCAGGGAAGATCAAAGCATCCAGAAGCTCTTCCCGGCTAGGTTGCTGCCGCCACTTGCGCAATGGTCTGGGCTTGCTGGGCGGAGGCTTGACTACCAGCTGCTGCTGCTCCTCCCTGGTCAGCTCCTCAAAAAAGGTGCGCTGCCTAGGGCCTGCACGTCCGCGACGAGTGCATGAGAACACAAACAACGTTGATAATGATGATTGTAATTGTGAAAAGTGACAGGTGCACGGGCAACAGGCAAGCGAAACGGTTTGATTGGGCTGAGGTGGATTGCTTGCATCCGAGGTGTTGGGCGGCTAAGGCGGGATAGTGCACGACAACCCCAATGCCACCTCCCGCCTCATCAACCACCCACTCACTTGAATGGCGCAGTCTCGCATGCTGCAGCACAACCGGGACCGACTGCTGCGGCAGCAGCAACGCTGCGAGGCCCACAGCGGCCATAAGCAGGCCTAGCGCGCTGAGCAGCAGCACGGGGAGCGACCGCAGGCAGGCCCACGATGCCACCCGCAACGCGCCCTCCACATCCCCCTGCTGCATCGCTGCCACTAGCTCCTTGGCAGGGCTGGCCTGCTGGCTGGAGGACCGTCCCGCGGCAATCCTCTGCCCACCCGGGATGGGGCTGCCCTGCTGCACAGGCAGCAGCGGCTGCTGTAACGCCGGCAGCATACGCCGCCAGGCGGCACTCCCAGCTGACTAGGTCTGGGGGCGGCGCGGGTGTGGTTATCACGCCAGGAATTTGTCCTGCAGCGAGTATACATAAGACAGGCGGAGAATCCAGTGGAGCTTGCAACCTGACCAGAAAGGGGGGCCTCAGCAAACTCAACACGGTTTCAGCGGGCATGTGACCGCGGTCTCGTGTCCCTGACGCCATGCGGCAGCCTCAAGGGCATCAGATTGCAGGCAGTCAGGGCCAGCGGCTCCAGAACTACGCAAATTGTGCCAAGCCCCAAGTTCCCCTAGCTTGGGATCGCTCTAACCGCACTGAGCCACTAATCCTCGTGCCTGGTTGGGTATTATGGGCGATAGAGCATGACCGGCCAGCTGAACCCCCGACCAAATTGTTCTTAAGCAGCCGTGTTTGATGGTTACCACGCCCACCCAGGCGCCCCAGGTCCCCAGCAATAAGTGCGAGATTGGCGGGAGAACGCGCCAGGAAGCGTGGGGGAACCATCGTGGCCCTGCTGCGTGCTGCGCTACTGTCCAGAAGCGCGTGAACAAATCAACCAACCAGCGCAGGCAACAGGATGCTGGAGCGCTTTTCAACGGCTGGTTAGATGAATATATTCAACTCTGCTCGGGTACCGCTCCTGGGCCGGCAGTAAAGGGGCAAGAAGCACCAACTCAAGCAGGGCCAGCAGCCGGCGTCATGCCGGATAGTCCACTTCCCAATTGGCACCCACACCACATCGTAACATCATCTAAATGTGCTGCATACTACTGCTCCTGAAGATATAGTGAGCATAACTTCACCATCCTGATGTGAAGCAGCAAGGATGTATGTTTCGTTCCTGGGGCCTTCCCCACTTGGCTATGCGGCACTAAAGCGGCTCAACACAGGCGACGGAATGCAGAATCAGGCCCCTCCCCTTTTATCGGTCGGCGATATCAAAAACAAAGCTTGCCAAAAATGCCACCCAGCGTGGAATGCCATGCCATGCGGCGCCAGAGACCCAAATAGCAAATGGTGACGACATCGGCACCCTGTGCCGCCCCGCAGCAGCAGCCTGGGAGGAAGATGCACGCGCCGCTGGGAGGCCATCAATCCCCTACCGCCTAACAGATTCTTGTCAATGACTTTGGGCAGGTTCACACTTCAAGATCGTCCACCACGATCGAGGGCAACAGTGATGGTGTGCTTGGTGTGCACTGAGTCTCGTAGAAGTATCACCGCTTTACGTTTGGATTGCAAAATAAGGCCGTGAGATGAACAACTCCTGCACAGCCCACGAACCACTGTACTGCAGCGGTCTCCCTTGGCTTTCGGGTTGCTTGCCTCTTCTTTGAGTGTGTGAGGGTATACTCGATAATATTGCTCCTGGTGCGGCGCGTTGAAATCTGTCGCCCAACGCGACGCTGGCGAAGGCAGCTGTTGCGCCTTACCAGCCGTGTCCCAAGGCGGAGGAGGACGCGGAGGAGGACATGGTGGATCACAGGATGCCGCGCTCGCACGGGAGGGGGCCTCTGGGCGTGGTTGCAGCGCTTCTGGGTGTCTGCCTGCTGGCGGCATCGCCGCTGCTGCTCTATCGCGCAATAGCCTCCGTCACGAGCAGCCAGCAGCAGGTATCTGGGTCATGGGTCACTGCGTCCGCAGGAGGCTCGTAACAAGCATTCACTGGCAGCATTGCATGCTTTTGAGTACCGTTCGACGGGCGCATTCCAGCTGGGGTGGTTGTCGGTTGGCATGCCACAGCTCAGCCCGACGCTCGACTTTGAGGCCTAAGGTCAACTCGAGTGCAGTTGCTATAACACGGCCTAGAAAGTCTGCCTTCACAAGCAAGATGGAACAGTTCTCCTGCCATCCCTGTGAGTCTGAGTCGTTGTTGCACGCTGGCTTATGCCTGGCCTCACTGCGCTGTGGCACTATGTGCCGTGCCACGACCGTACAGGTGCTTCGCACGCTGAAGCAGTCTCTGGCGGAGGTCCAAGCTGACCGGGATGCAGCACGCACCCATCTAGATGAGGTCAAACAAAAGGTGGGTGCTGAACACTCCGACTGCATGATGCTTGCGGGCCCCTTTCTGGTGCTGAGTGTTTTTGTGCAGATCCTGCTTACCACTCCTAGTAATTCAGGGGACACCTCAGCAACGTTATCGCAGTCCTTCACCATGTTTTTGGTTTGGCTTTGTCGTGGCAGACATGAGCACACCATGGTCTGCAATGCCAGCACTCAACACCTTACGCTTGTTACATGTGTTTTGCTGTGCAGCTGGAGGATCTGCAGGGCACCCTGGAGCAGCGTGTAAAGCAGCTGGAGGGGCTGTCTGACATGGCAGAGGACATCAAGTTTGACCTCGACAAGCACAGGCGCCAGTTCTCCCCATCTGATAAAATCTCAGAGCAGCCCGCTGCTGCAATAGGTGCGCTTTCATGCCCCTCTAGCAAGCTCAGCAGGGTGCACCAGACAGCATGTCGCCCTGCTGTAGGTGATGGCGGTTGATGGACGTCCCAGTACTGGGGCATGCCAAGGGCTGCGGGCCTGTCGGCGCACATGCATTTGGTGGGAACACCTCACCCCTGTCACTCCTCTGCTGGCTCCTGTTGCTGCCACCTTCGCATCTTCAACAGCTTACGTCCACCTCCTGCTGCACTGTTGCCTGCAGTACGCATCGACAGCAAGGGGCAGTATGTGGCCAGTCCCAGCTTGGTGAAGCTGCCCGACGGCCGGCTGCTGGTTGCGTTGGAGAGGTGCGGTTAACATGGACGTCTGCTTGCTCGAAGCACCAGCGAGCCGCACACCACAAAAGGCACCTCGGATTGCTGGCTTTGTGCCTGGTGGCTGGCTAGCTGCGCTGGGTTGCACTGCCTGCAGCAGCGTTGACTGGTACCGCATGTGCTGACGTATTGCAGCTGTTAGATTGGGTGTGCAGGGCTGTGACATGGGGTCAGACCAAGGAGACCACCATGAAGCTTGTGTACTCCTCGGATGATGGCGGCAACTCCTGGCAGCGCGCCGCCGTGGTTGGGCCCATGAATTGGCCGCAGGCAAGTGCTTTAGGCAGGCACCACAGCATGACAAGCTGGTGCTTCCTGGTACAGGGCACCCACCGGGGCTTAGAAGGGTGCACTGGCAGACGCCGTTGCTGGGTGTTTGCAGCTTCAGGGCAACACGTTGGGGGAATAGTGACCAATTCACCTGCCCCACTGCGTTGTGACGAGTTGTGACTTCTGTGCTGTGGCCTACTGTGTCATGTCCTGCTGTGCAGATATTTAGCTGCGCCAGTGGCGTCTACATCATGGGCACCGAGCGCCACTTCAGCAGCAACAACAACCTGGTTATCTCCAAGATGCTCGATGACAAGGGTGCGCTCAGCTGGCAACTCGCGTAGCTTGCATTTGCCTTGTGCAGGCTTCATTTAGGGCTAGCTTTATGGCACGGCTCCATGCCTCTGCCATTTCTGTACGGCTCTATGCTGGGCCTTGAGCCCTTTACTTCTCACCATTTTTTCCAGGGACAACGTTAGACCCTGGCAGCCATCAGCCCTGCCGACTGTGCCAATGCTGCGGCTGCTGCTCGTCTGGCTTGCATCCGCTGCAGGTGCCAGCTGGTCCGTACCCACAAAGCTGACGCAAGGGTTGAGTGTGGTCAGCGCCAACACTGGGGTGGATGTGTCCAATGGGCGAATCACCAAGGCATTTGAGGTCATACCGAGCATGGCTGTGCCAACTGTCTCCACAAATCTCACCAAGGTCGGTTTGCCTGCTTGCTTGCCTACAAACGCCTGCATAGCTGCCTACATTCCTGCGTGAATACTTACGTAGAGTGGCAAACCCAGCCGGCCAGCCCACTACATGTGCCTGCTGCCACTGTTAAATTGGACGCATGCTGCTATGTCACAGTGTTCCCTCTGCCTATTTGCCGTTGCTGTTTCAACAGCCATTTTACCTGCAACCTTTCATGCCACCCCACTTCTTGGCATGAAGTCAAGCCGTACCAACTCAAACCCTGCATCTGTGCAGGATGTGCATGTGGACATCCAGGGAGGCGTGGACGGACCCACATGGGAGCACCAGCCGGTGCTGGACCTATACGTGGGAAACACTGCAGGCTTTGTGCTGTACACACTGATCAAGGTGGGATTCGACAGTATAGTTGGGGCATGCATGTGTTAAGTTGTTGGTTGTGTTAGGCTTGGTGGGGGTTAATGAAGGTGGGTGGAAAGACTGAGGGTCTACTGTGATGCTACCCTGTTCAACCATCCCCGTCTTTGCTCACAACGTCTGCACTTGCATTAGACTCAGGCTGCGTGCCTGCCTGCCTCCCTGGCTGCGTGCCTGCCATACTGTGACTCTTTTGCCCTGCCTGGTATGACCCTTCCGCCCTCAACACTGGGTGCAGGTGCCTGTTGGAGACAAGGCAATCTTCTTCAGAATAGACAAGATCTACCCCGAAGAAAACCGCATCCGGTAGGTGGCATGTTGCAGGGCAGGTATGGTTAGGTGCTCCACAAGTGCTTTGGTCTGGACTGTTACAGCCAGAAGTCGTGTGTCCATCAGTTATTCTTTGATACCAGCAGGCCCGGCTCTATTTGCATCATCACCATCGTCACCGGGGAATGTGTGCCGCCCCTCGGCAAGCACACACGCATGCCTTTCTGCCCATGGCATGCGCTCTGGTATTCTGGCGCTGCTCTGTGCTGAACAATTGCGGTGTGCATGCTGGGTGTAAGATGTGCGCTGTGCATGCTGTGCCCTATGTTGTGCCACCCTGCAGCGCGCGCCTGGAGCGCTTCAACATGTTCTGGCAGAAGGAACCGCTGACGCTGGCAGCTCAGAGCAAGCTGCAGGTGGCATCAGGTGAGCAGCAGGGGAAAGGGCGGGCGCAAATATCAGCGTTAGGAAAAGAGCAGTTCCAGCTTTGCTCGCTGCTTCTCGATTGCTGCGTCTCAGCGTCGTCAACTGCATTCAGGAAGGTCGTCAGGTGCATAGTAGAATTCTCATGTCTAGCGAGCTGCTACTGCTCTTGTTGCGCTTTGCATTCCTATCTGCGGCTTTTCCGAGCACAAGGCATGCCCTGTGCCCACCCGCAGGTGCTCAGATCTATGGCGGCGTGGATTGGGTGGCCACAGCCATGAGCGCGGACGAGAACCAGGGTGAGCCCCGGGCCCTACTCCTCACCAAAGCGACATCATGCGCCTGCCTGCCACCTTCCTGCCTACCTGCCTGCCTGCCTGCCTGCGACCATTGTGCAATTTATGTCGCACCGTCTGTTTGAAAGTGTTCTGCCAACACAGCAGCAAAGTCTGCCTGATAGTCTGTTTGTCTATCTGCCGGCCAACCTTTCCACCACCCTGTTTGCTGTTCCCACGTCCACCTGCTGTGAGCACTACGAATGTCTCCTCACCCTCCCACCACCTGCGCAGACCTGCGTGACCCCGAGGCATGGGTGCTGAGCGAGGGTGTGGGCAACCCCGCCAGCATGTACAGCCACGAAATGCGCGCCTTGTTTGATGCAGCTTTCCGTGGTGACTCCAGCGTGAGTGGCTTTATGTAGGTGCTATCAATAGACAACACGGTGCGCCTGTTGTGTTTTGTGTTGTAGCACGGGACCAGAGTCCTGGGGATACTGGTGGTGTCTACACTGGCCGAAAGAAGAGAGGGAGATCTTGCATAGAGGGTAGCTGATAGCCTCATGCAGCTCACACCAACTAGCGGCTTTGTGCTGTAAGGGATGCTGTCGGCCTGCTCCCACCGCTGTGCTGCTGTCAACAGCCAGCCACCTGCCATGCCCTAACATACCATGCCACTTAGCAATGTGATCCGCCCCCGTCGCTACTCTGCCTCTGCAGGTACGCAAGTCTATCATTGGCTTTGATGTGCCGGGGCTGGACACCAGCAGTGCATGGGAGGCTGGCTTTGGCAGCCTTTACTGGATGGAGGGAGTTGTGACCCGCCTGCAGGACAAGCACGGAGGTGCGTGGATTTCACCTGTGAGAATATGGCAGATAAGTGGCTTGTTTGGCTGCAGGCTTGAACGCCACGCCGTGTAACGCCGCCACGCCATGCAGGAGCCACGCGTGTTCCATTCATGCTTCCAGGTCCCGCTTCAACTCCACGTCTTCCTCGCTTTCCAACCATTCTTCCGCTCAACTGCATTTTTACTGATTCCTGCCCCTCTGCTGCTTGCTATCCCTCTCCTGTTACCTTCCATAGGCAACAACAAGCTGCTGAGCATCATGCGTGTGAACAACGATATGCTGTGTGACCTGGCGGCCCTGGTGGAATACGATGACACTAGCCTGGTGACAGCAGCGGCAGCAGCGGCCAACGCCAGTGCTGCTGGCGACCAGGGTGCTGCTGCTGGAAAGGACGGCAAGCTGGGTGTGCGGTTCCTACGGTATGCTTTCATCCCTGGCCTGGGGGTGGGCCACCCCGCGATCGTGTATGATGAGGTGGGTGGGTGGCGGCTGTATGGGCGGGGTGCAGGTGCAGTTGTGTAGTGCGACGGGCGAATCATCGCCTGTTTATGCTGGATGGTGTATTTCGGCAGTTAAATGGGTGTTTGTGATGGGAGAGTGTGCATGTGTGGTGTGCACCTACTGAAAGAGTTTGCGGAAAATGTGGGTGTGCAGACATGCAACATGTAGCAACTTGATGACATTGCTTGCTCTGCCTGTCCCTGCTGTGGCGCACCATGTTCTATGCCGCACTGTATACATACACGGCAACAGTTGCTGTACTTCTACCTGCCGACCTGCACTGCACCATGGCATGCTTTGTACCGTCTGCTGCTTGGTCACATCCTGCGTGTACTGCCCATTGCACATGTCCCGCAGGAGACAGACATGTATTGGATGGTGACCAACATCAATCGTGACTCCAACCGCAGCTGGAAGCAGCCAAACAAAGCCGGGGGCGTCACCCCCAACCTGCACATCACTGCTTTCAGGTGGGCCCAACAGCAGGGCAGGGAGCAGGAAGCTAAACTGCAGGTTCACAACTTAGGGTGGGTGGTTGACTGGGTACTCGGTCAGAGGGGGCATGGAGCCTGGGGCCGGCCAAAGCTCACACATTCAAGCCTTCCCCGAAGCTCACATCTCAAGCCTCCATCATATTATGGCCTGCTTTGACTGTCTTGCCTTCTTCCCCCCTGCTGCAGCAAGTGTGAGGTGGACCGCAGCACGCTAGCCCTCTTCTACAGCAGGCAAGCTCTTGGTGGCATTGCAGCGACACCTGCACAGCCTTTTGCACAGCCCTGCTGCCTGCAGCGCTTGGGCATGTTGCAGCTCGCTGCTTACCAACGCTTTCCCTGCCCACTCCCCTTCTCGCTCAGCCTGCACTGCCCCTTGTTCTGCCGTCGCTGTGCCTTGCCTTCGGTGATTATTATGCCGCTCCTCTTCACCCGGTTTGTACGCCACACTACAACACGCACGGTACACAATTGCTACGGTTTGTGCACGTATCTCGCACCACACCTCTTCTGCCAAAGCCGCCTAGCTCCCATCCTGCCACCATCTCCACCATTCCGTTCTCCCGCAGCAACCTTGTGAGCTGGATGATGGCTGGCATGGTTGACTACCACATCAGCCTGGGCCGGCACTTCGCCTACCCACACATGATGGTGGATGGTGAGTGCATACCCGCAGGCTGGCAGCCACCCCTGCAGATCTTCATTCAGACATCCCACAGTATGTCAGCCAGGTCTGACTAGCTAAATAGCCATATTTGCATCCAACGCAGCAAATTGATTGGTGAAGAAGGGGTTAGGAAAGGGCGCGGCTGTCGGGCCCCTGGCTTGCGTCACATTTGCCTGCCCTCCTTTCAACAGGTTGGCTACAAATGCAGTGTCTAGGACTTCATAAGCCCCCCCCACACCCCACACCCACCCACCCGCCACCACTACCCCCAACTATTGATTCCTCCCATGTCCCTCGTTTCTTTCCTGTCTGCAGGCCGCGACCTGCTGATCGTGAGCCGTGCCGCCTTTGCTCCCTGGGCGAAAGATGCAGACGCCCCTCTGAATGACTACTACAACAACCACAATTCCAACACCATTGCCTTCCACAGGTGGGTAGGTGGCTGGAGAGTGGATAAGGCGCACTCTCCTGCTGGTACGGTCGCCCACTTGCTGCTTACTTCCCTGACCAACCCCACGTATCTGTGCATACAGCAGCTGTACATGCTATGGCGGGTGACACCATCATGGCGGGCAGGCAGCTGGGCAGTTTTGCTCCCGTGTTTTTAGCTGCACTGTGCTACACAGTGGCACCTTTGCTCTGTTCGACATCATCGCATCCAATCGGCAATTTGGTTGATAGTGCAAGCCTTGACTTTGTTGCCTGCCATGCTCTGGTTTAACACTGCATTAATACTTGCTGTGCCGCCTCGCAGGGTGAAGAACTTCCGGCACTATGCCAACGTTGAGTGGGCCACTTACCAGGGGCCGTACTCTAAGTTCCCTCGCCGCGTAACAATGAAAGACGAGGTGGAAACTGCGGAAGGAAAGGCCTTCAGTGCTGGGGTGGCGGAACGCCAAAAAGCGGCCGACGCTGCGGCGGCTGCAGATGCAACGGCCAAGGCGAAGCCTGCTGGGGATGGTGGGAATGGAGACGGCGGTGCAGCGGCTGCCAAGAGCGGGGAGCAGCTGACAGGGCTTGATGCACCGTGGCAGGATCAGCCTAAGCAGCAGCAGGACGGCAAGGCGCAGGAGCAGCAGCCCCAGCAGCAGCAGCAGCAGGGTCACCGACGGCAGCTGCTGACCCAATAGCAGAGCAGGAAGCGGCTGTGCTATGCGCAGCCTTTCCAGCATTTGACGTCGGTTATGAAGAGCGCAACTCTAGCTTGTGCTGCAGTCACCATTGTTTCACTCGTGCGCTTCTGCCCCTATATGGTTGGGTGGACACCCCCTTCAGGTTTTCCTTTCTCAGTTCTGCCAGGCTCCTCTTCTCGTTCTGGAATTTCAGTTCTTGCTGCTTATGCAGCCTGTGACTTTTACTTGCCCTTGCGAGCCCTGCATCGGGAATGTACTCTCGATTCATTGGGTCAATAAAGTTGCATGCCTGGTACTGTCTCATGCCTACCCTCTTGCCCAAAATGCACATCTGGTAAACTTTTTATTAACATCGAGGTGAAACGAGGATGAGGCAGCGGGCCATGTCCTGGTAGAGCTGCCAGCGCAAGCCAGATATTTGTTCTACCTGGCATGGGATGTGGTAAACATGAGCGCTGATACCTGTCTAACGTTGAAGTTGAGCGACTTCCACCCCTGGGTGCCTCTCCTCAGTTGGCATTTTCAGCTGGGTTTTGCAAGGTGGCTCAACTCCTTGCTTGTACTGGTCTGGACGCTGGCTAGGCTGCCATGGCACCTTATGCACCAAAAAATGCGCCAAATGTCTGGCAGCACAGTGTCGGGCAGTACGTACTTTCATTTTACTATGGAGGCTGAAAGGTTGTCTCAGGGCAGCAGCGCGGCGCCAGCGCTGGCGCCACTGTAGCGCCACCTTGGAAGTAGCCGTGTTACCAGCGCTGCACACCCAACCCAAACACTACAACGCTTTAGTGGCTGGAGGATCCATGCCATTTCCCTGTGGAGCAGGATGAAAGGAGGCAACTTCAAACAGCAGTTCTTCAGCGCTGTCAATGCGGTGACGCAGCAAGTCGCCAGCGGAGCTAAAGCTGCCTCAAAGTTTGTGCAGCAGGAGGCGCTCGGCGCTTCCTGCTTGTTGGACTACCATGTAGGGCAGCAATTAGCCACCGCTGGATCTGGGCACGCTCTTTGGCGCATATACACAGCAAGGAGCAAAAAAGAAGGTGATCGGCAGCGCTGCCATTATCAACCTAGAGGCGCTGCTTCCGTTCTACTGCCACCACGACTGGCGGTTGCGGCGTGGCAGTGCCAGCACTACTCTTGCTTATTCCTTCACGAATACGTTTGTCGCCCCACGTTTTTTGCCTTGTCCAGGGTCGCTTCATCCCGTGGTTAGTGCCTGGATTTTGGATAAGAGGGAGCTCATCCAGACTGAGGAGCAGCTGTGAGTGCCGGCTGGGCCCGGTGGCAAGAGGGCCGACACTGCCTACCACCTTACTGCCAAAATTTCTGCATTAACTACCGCCGATTTTCCTAGCTTGCGCCTTTTGCTTGCGCCTTTTGCCTGCCGCATATCCTTCTTCTGAATGCAGCTATGGAGGACACAGCAGCGGTGGCGGTGGCGGTGGCGGCGGTCTCACCCGCCCCTCCCAGCGACGGCTGGAGGCCTTGCTGGAGCAGTGCCGGCACGACGTGCATGCTCTGGCCCGCTTGAAGCACCCCTCTGTGCTGCGCCTCATCGCCCCTCTGGAGGAAACCCGCACGCAGCTGGTTTTTATCACGGAGCCAGTGTTCAGTTCGCTGCACGACTTGCTGGGTGCTGGCGGCGGCAGCGGGCCCGTTGTGCTGCCGCCAGCCCTGGCGCAGGAACGGCGCGCTCTGCGGCTGTCGGGTGAGGCTGTTGACGTGCGGAGCAGTTGTTTCTGTCGCCCCTTCCTGGTGGTGTCGCTGGTGTGCATGCTTGCAACAAGCTTTTGCCGCACTCTCCTCTCTGCCTGCCTATTGCAGAATTGGAGATGAAGCACGGCTTGCTGCAGCTGGCTGATGGCCTGCACTTCCTACACACAGAGGCGGGGCTGGTGCACAAGGGGGTGTGCCCCTCAGCTGTGGTCATCACAGCAGCAGGTGGGCGTCGTGCCACCGCTGCTAATCTTGCTCACCTGCGCTCTTGCATGCCCATCATGCCTGCTCTATGTGCCTGCTGGCATTCATACCTTGCTGCCTCCGAGGCTCACCTGCCGCCTCCGAGTCCCTTGGCGCTCACCTGCGGACACACCAGGGACAACAACCCTGCGACCTCCACCCTATCTCAAGGTCCCCCCCCCGCCCCCCCCGTCGCCGCACGTCTCCTTGCCCTGCTATGTGCCAGGCTTCACCCTCCCCTCCTGCTAACGCTTGCAGGCACCTGGAAGCTTGCAGGCTTTGCCTTCAGCGCCCCCCTTGACTACAGCTCCCCCGAGCAGCACAGGGCCTTTGACTACAGCAGTGCAGACCCCTCGCTCCTGCAGACGGTCACGCAGGTGGGACTGGGGGGCAAGCACAGCACAGCACAGCACAGCACAGCACAGCACAGCACAGCACAGCACAGCAGTGGCGTTGCCCCCAGCGCTCCATGTCAGCTGCGCCTTTCTGCTCCATGCTCACGTTTTCCTCTGACATCTGGTATGTTAAACGATGCTACACTGTGGGAGTGGTGTTGGCTGCCCGTTTGGTGGATCAGGCATGGGCAGATCCACGCCTGGCCCCTCCCACATGCCCAGGCCTGCTTGCTGCCTGCCTGCACATATATACACGCACCCAACGCCACCATATCTTTGTACATTTAATTGCCCAGCTGATGCTTATCTTGGAAAGCACGGGCTCTAGCCTCATTCCTATACCCCATCCTTGCTTGCGTTCTCCCGACCCACCCTCCCCGCAGCCGCCGCTGCCATATGTGGCTCCAGAGCTTGTGGCCAGTGGCAGCACCAGCATCACAGGCGCAGGTGGGTAATGAAGGTGGGGGCGTGGGCGCGCGGAGGCAATGCCTTTGTTTCATTGAACAGCCCGCCGCCCCGACGGTTGGAAATCGCGACATGATACCCTGCTCCTGCTGCTGCTTCTCATCTGTGGAGAACGCCTGTAGCCTGCCATTATCTCACACAACCTCCCTCGTCGGCAGCCCGTCCCCTTGCATCTGCTGGTCGCACTCTCCAGTGCCATCACCAGTATCACTAGCACAGATGGCTGTCACCATGGTTGCCAGTCGCTGTGAACCCCCGTTCCTCACCAGCCCAACCCAACCCAACGCGATATGTACAACCCCATGCTCGTTTGCAGCCGACGTGTTCTCCCTTGGTGCCTTGACCTACGAGCTGCTGACGCGACGGCAGCTGCTGCCTGTGGGGCACAGCCTTGCTGACTACGAGAGCCGCGTGCACAGCCTCACTCTCGTGGACATGGCGGGTGGGTGGTTTAGACAGCTGGGTGGGTGCCCGCTCTCCTCCCTGGTGGCTTCTCTCAATCATGCTTGCAATCTACCCCTGGCACCACCCACCTGGTCCCCCTCGTGCTGCCTTGCCTTGGCCTGCCACCTTGCAGGCGTTCCGATGGGGCTGGAGCAAACTCTTCGCAGCATGCTGGCTCCTGTGGCGGGGGCACGCACCCCTGCAGCCGCGGTTGCGGGGTGCCAGTACTTCCAGGGGGATGTGCTGCTGCGGGCGCTCAAGGTGAGGCTGTGTTAGGGGAATGGCGTGATGCTTGGGGGTGGGCAGGTGGCAGGTTTGTGGCTGCATTGGAGGGTTTGCCGTGCAAGCAACTTGCAGTCAGTGAAATGTTGCATTAAGTCTCGTTCCGGACGTGACCCGCTTCGCTTCTGTCTGTTATGCACACATGGAATTACCAACTACACACGCTGCCGCCATTTTTGCCACTCGCCTGTAAACCGCATTCATTCACAAAGCAACACTCCAACCTATACCTTCCAAAAACTTGAACGATTCCCTCCCCTGGCCACCACCCAAATCACCCTCACACATCTTAAACACACCCTACCCCTGCACCCACCCACCCACTCGGCCCT
>JAAMXP010001856.1:20515-36467 GCA_019693395.1 Ettlia oleoabundans | reverse complement strand
GGGGGGGGGCGCGCAGGGGGGGCCGCGCTCTGTATGTGGGTGCCAGTTGTGTATGAGCTGGCCGATCTGTGGGGAAGGGGTGAGAGAGGTTGTGATGCTGCACCCAGGGGAGTTGCTTGGTCGGTCATGGTGGGGCCTGCAAGTCAAGGAAGCCAGTCTGCGTCTGTACCACATTGAGTGGTAGTGGTGGGCTGGCTGCGGTTTGGCTCATATCGCCTGCAAGGTGGAGGGCACGGGTTCGAGGCAGGCCTTGGCAAGCACCGTGCTGAAGTATCTGCCTTTGTGCCTGGGTTAAAGGAAAGCTTCCTTTCCAACCCAGGTACTTTCAGCCCATCCCCTTGATCGCTTGCTTTTACACTTTTGAGTGGGCTATGCATACAAGCCCTCCACATTGTACTGTCTGCCCCTTCCCACAGGCCAGCACGTGCTGGATGAGGCGGAGCGCTCCCTTCATGACGCGCTATGCGTGCTGAGTCAGACGGTGCAGGACAGCCGGGTCATCTACGGCGGCGGCTGGGCGGAGACGCAGGTGCGGGCGGGGGCACGACCTGCTGCTCAGCCTGAGTGACAACCGCAAAACAGTCAGGGCATTGCCAGAAGCGGGTCGGATGTTTTGCTGGGATCTGCTGTGGGCTGCCATTGACAAACTAGAACCGGTTGCTGAAGAAGGGGTGATCCGCCGATGTGCTTCGCTGCTGCTGTGGCATGCCCCCCTCTCCCCCCCAAACTTTTCTTTTACCTTCTTCCTTGCCAAGTGGCTGCAGATGGCACGGGTGGTTGATGACCTGGCAGCCCGCACCCCCGGCAAGAGAAGCCTAGCCATGGCGGCGTTCGCACGTGCACTGCGCCAGATACCCACAATCATCTGCGACAATGCAGGTGGGCTAGATTGTTGTGGTTGCACCATGCTGCTCCCCTGATTCAACTAGCCTGCCTTCCTTTTGCTGGGCTATCTACCTGGCCAACCATCCTTTTTGCTTAGGTTGTTTGCCGTCCCCAACTTCCACCTGACTTGGCAGCTCCCACAACTTGTGTTCATACCTTATTTCTGCAGGCCTGGATTCTGCAGAGGTAGTGTCTCAGATGCGGGCGGCGCATGCAGCAAACCCTGATAGCGCCACAGCGGGCGTGGACGTGCTCACTGGTGGAGTGGGTGATATGCAGCAGGTGCGCTGAAACGCCTGTCCCCCGGCCCCTTGGCAGTTTCCTCGATGTGCCTGGCACCTTGACGGCCTGGCAGGCTTGGAAAGAGCTCCCTGATCGTTCAACGAACCGTGCCATCATCACATCGGTGCCATTCCAGCAGCCACCACATTTCGCTTGGCGGACCTCTGCTGCAGCTGGCGGGGCGGCATGCTTGCTCATGAAAGCGGGCGACATGTTTGTTGGATACCTCGTCTCGATAGCACTGGACCTTTGGGGTTGCCGCAATGCCCTCCTGTTTGTTGTACACGGGCAAAATCTTTCTTCCCTTCCATCGTGTCTGCTGCTGCCTGTGTTCCCACAGTGCCTCTGGCTGATGACAACCCCCCTGCCACCCCACTCTTCGCTGCAGCTGGGCATCTTTGAGTCGTTCAAAGTCAAGCATGCGGCTCTGCTGAGTGCGACAGAGGCAGCAGAGATGATCCTGCGGGTGGACGACATAATTAAGGCGGCACCACGGCAGCGCGAGGGAGTGTGAGGCAGCTCTGGCGTCGGCTCCGGCGTCGGCTCTGTGATTGGTCATAACACGGCAGGCTGACTGTTGTGCTTGCCACCCTGCTTGTACATAATGGTTTGTATCGTGCAGAGTCAGAGCCTGTCCACATGCACCTCCGCTGTAAATATTGTCAGTGACACCATGCCCTGCTGCTTGTGCGGCCGCTGGCGCTACCGCTAGGTATCGCTTGGACCGCCTGCCCTACCTGGCCCGCACCGCCTCGCTGCTAACCTCCCGGGCGCACCCGCTCCGGCAAAGCTCTGACAAAAGCCAAACATTTTTGGGAAGCTGACATGCCCGCAGCCTCGTTGGCACCAGCAGTCTCGGCCGGTGGCGAGGTGTCAGCTGGCTGGTCGCGATTTACCCGACAACTTTGCAACGTCTGTTGGACATATTGAGACAACAGCTCTGGCCTTGCTTCCAGCTCCGGCCCTCGGGCGACGAGCAGCCATACTTGCAAAGGTCACTCCGTTACGTGCATCACTCACCTTGTAATGGCAGTGTAAACGGCTTTTAAAGCAACCGGTTGAGTCCAGGTGCGGTCCGCGGCATCTCACATCTACACCAGTCCCAGCGGCCCTGTCGCTGCCAAAGGCGATAAAAGCGTTCGCGTGGCTACCACAAGGTGTAAATGACTTGCGGTGCGCCCGTATAGCCCAACATACCACCGCTGTGCGGCCACATGTTGCAGAACCATGGGGCAGCACTGCGTGGCCCTGCTTCTACTAGCAGCGGCGGTTGTCCTCTGTCATGCCAGGTGCAGTTGAACTTTGTGCCGAACCTGGCAGAGGCGCCCGCCAGCACTTGGCAGCCGGCTGCCGCCAACCTGCTGCCGGCATTCAGCAATTACGCCTGCAAGCTTCCCCTTCTTTACTTTCAAGCTCCGCTGTTGACAGGGCTGTTCTGAATAAAACAACTTGTTTGAGGCCAATGAAGCTGCCAGCGGTGTGTGCATTCCAAATGAGTTGATGCCTTGCCTGCCCACAATTTGGAAATGACAAGTCGGGACTTTGGGGTTGCTATGACTGCAGAGACATGCTGCAAGATGATGGCGTGCAAGCGAGCATTGTAAACGGTTACAACGCTCCCAGAAACAGGCAAGCTAGGCTGCCGCAGCGTGATTGACACACTGTCAGACCAGCATGCTGACATCAGGGGGCCTGTGCGGCCAGTTGCCAGTTTCTTTTAGGCAACCGCCGCGCCCTTTCTATTAGGCAAGGATTACGCTTTTCTTAAGGTATTCCTAACAGGGATTGGCGTACGTGCCTGATTGTATGCTGCCTGCAGGCACCCCTGGGTGGTTTCCCTGCGTGCCAACGATGGAAAGGGTAACTGGCACTTCTGCATGGGTGAGACGAGGAGGCTACTGTGCTGAGCCATCCCTATCACCACCTTGCCTGCCAGCCGTCATGCTTTCTACAGACCATTGGATGGTTGGCTGAGCATGATCAACATTCTCATAATGCAACGGCCTTTGCCTGGGGTGCCCAGCCTTGCTGGGGGGTTCAGAATGAAAACGGCATTTGCCTCGGTTATCCAGCCTTGCTGGGGGGTTGTAAACCAATCTTGCTCTGTTGCCTGCAATGCTGGTGCAGGCGCACTCATTGATGAGTCGGTTGTGATGGTGAGAGCCAGCGCTTGCATGCTGTGCGGTGCCTCACACCTGAACTGGGCAGTATCCTCTCTTCCTGGCTGCGCTGGGGAGTGAGGCAGGGCGGCCTGCTACCCCTGAACAGCTGCAGCTGGGTGTCAGATTGCAGATCTCAACTCAATGGTTGCTGCTGCCGCATTGATCCATCCCGCCTGCCTCTGCCTGCCCCGCATTCCTCTATTTTGCCGCACAGACGTCTGCCAGCTGTGTGCGGAACCCAAACACGGGCAAGAACCTGCCAAAGGAGTATTACAGCCCTCTGGTGAGATCAGTCGCTGGCTGGCTTGCTGGGTGGCTTACTGGCTGACCTGCTGGCTTGCTGGTTGCACATTGCCTGCGTACACATCATTGGGGATCACTGCAGCTGGAATGGCCGGTGGCAGTCTAATGCAACCAGGAAGCTGCAGCATGCTGCCTGCGGCGGCCCAGACAAGCAAGCCTGCTGATATGCAACACATGTCGTGCTATGAAGTGCCCGTTGCTGTGCTTTGTGTGCTTTGCTGTGCAGGTTCGCATTGGGGGCTATCTGCGGTCCAGCGATGGGCGCGGCAGCTACCAGCTGCGCACGGTGGTGAAGACTGTGGTTCACCCCAAGTTTGTGACGGGCTATGTGAATGATAACTCCAACAACGACATCGCCCTGTTGTTACTAGACAAGCCTTCCACAAAGACCCCCATCGGCCTGCCGAAATACACACGTGAGTGGTGCAGGGCGATCGTTGTTGTTGTGTTTCTGGCAAGGACTTGTTGTGTGGTGGTGGGAGCAGAACTACAGGCCGGTTCCAACAGCTTCATTGCCTGGTAAGTAAGGCACGGGTCAGAGATATCGGAAGGCAGGGGCCGTTGAGTGGGACCTGCTGGCAGTTGCTGCAGGATTCCTGAGGAACAGGACACCCTTTTAATGCCTCCCACAGTGCGACACAGATCCCAACAGCATGCATTGCGCGTCTGTATCCCTCTTGCAAAAACGCCCTTTGCCTGCCCCACATTATACCCAGCATGTCACGTTACCAACCTCGCTCCCACCCCCCTGTTGGTCCCTGCTGCCCGCTGCAGCCAAGCCCAAAATGCCATTGCGGGCCATGAGCGGCCTGTTTGCCGTGGGCTGGGGCTGGACCTCACCTACCCGCCCCTCAGAAGCTGAGAGGCTGCAGCAGGTGCGTGCGCCAGCACCTTCATGAACCAGCGCCTGCTGCAGCAGGCTCAGCATGCTGCTGTGTACCCGCATGTGGGTTGATGAGATCATGGTTACACAAGGAGGAACCCCACAACAACGTACCGCCGTTCCTCCCACTCCGCAGCTTGCACCCTGATACCCACGTGACCCTTGCATTATCATTGCCTCGCAGCGCCCCTTGCCCTTTTCAGTGCTTGCTGCCGTGCCAATCTATTCCCAGCACTCAGCTGCCTGCCAAGCTCCTCAATCGAGACATTGCCCATTCACCCACTTTACACTCTGCCCCTGGCCGCAGATTGGCATGAGCCTGCTGCCATTGTCCGCCTGCCAACAGCAGTGGGGCAAAGACAAGCTTATTGATCGGTCCACCACGCCCCCAACAGTCTACACCATCCGCACTAACTTCAACAGGAACAGCATGCTGTGCGCTGCACACGCAGGTGGGCTGCAGTGAGGCAGCTACAGCAGGCCCGCAGTGCCGGGCTGCAATGCAGGGGAGCAGCCTGCATATGGAGCAGTAGCATCGTTTTGGGGTTTTGGGGCACACCATAAACAAGCAGGGTGAAGGCCCCAGCAGTGCCACTTGTGTAGGCCCATATCATGGTGTGCCTATATGTTGAGTGGCATACCACATGTGCCGCCCCCGCCCCTCTCCACCCGTGCAGCCAACACGGCCCGTCCCAACGGCGGCGCCTGCTGGGGCGACGGTGGCGCGCCTTATTTCAGACGAGGCTTAGGGCCAGACAGGGATGTGATCTACGGGGTGGACAGCTTCGGCCCTAATGTGTGCGGCAAGGGATCATGTGAGCTCCCCTCCTGGCTGCTTCTTCACTCAGGTTTCCTATCTTGACCCTGGGAGATGTTATTTGAGTGGTTTACCAGCCGGTTCATGTCACTTTACATCTTATTGCAGATGTGATGACGGATGTCGCGGCGCTGCGAAGATGGATCGACATAACCGTGACGGCACTCACAACCTCCGACTGGAAGGGCAGGGGTGGGTGCAACAGCTGCGCTACATGACGCTTCGGCGCCAAAGCCCCACCGCAAGTGCTTGCAGGGGTGCTTGTGTTGGCAGGGTGTTGCTCATCATGGCAGCTGCTCCTCACGGGGAGGATTTGCTTTGCCCAGGCACACACATCTCTTATCTCCCTGTTTTCCTCACTTGCCTCCGCCTCGCATGGTGCCACCACCCCGGCATTGCAGTGTGGGGGGATCCAAACGTGCTGGGCTTTGACGGCTCCCGCTTTCAAACCACCACGCCTGCTGGACGGCAGCTGACGGTAAGAGCACACATGCACCGTCACAGGGGGGATAGTGTAGCACAAGACAGCCAGCGACAGCCAGCCAGCAACCATTGCCGGCGCCTCGTTGCTCTTCTTGCCTCTTGCCTCTTGCTTGTTGTTTTGCACGTGCGCGGCCCATGCGAAGTTTCTTCTGCCGCCCTTCTGATGCAAAACACCAATTTAGCTCTAAATGCCTGGCACTGGGATTCGTTGGGCCCTGCAGATCCTTAACTTCAAAAAGGGCCCCATGAGCCTGGTGGCCGCTCTGGCCAAGCACCCCGCAAATGTGAGCAGGCAGCAACAGCGCCGTCAGTTGGTGACAGCTGGTGTGCTGGGATACACCGTGTGTACGGCAATTCTTCAGAGGCCGGAAAGGAGATAGTACCGCAACCTGGTACTGCCAATACAGCCCTGTCTGCATGTCCCGACGTTTGAAGCCGAAGTCAATGCCGTACTTGTGTGATCAATTTCTGGCTTGGTTTAAATCCTTGATATGTGCTGAATAAGTGTCTCCTGTTGCATTTAGGGCCGTTCCCCCTGTTCTTGCCTGCAGCCCAAGCTGACAGTCATGCGTCGGCTGGTGTTCAAATGGGGCGGCCGGGTGGTCGTCAGCTTCAAGAACAACAAAACTCATGGTGAGCCCGCAGCGCACCCTGTGCTGGCAGTTAAGGCAGCTGCTGGGCAGAGCAACCAACTGGCACCTGCCCCAGCTGGCAGTGGAAGCGGGTGGGGATTGCCAGCTAGGGGGACCTTAACCGTCGCTGGGAGCGGCTTCGGGGGTAGGGCAGGGCAGGGTAGAAGCGACGGAACACTTGAGCTTGTTTGCGCCTTGCATCTCCAGCCTGTCTCATCTGCTCCTGTTCGGCCCCACCACTGCCTCACTCCCACTCCCTAACGACTCTGCAGTTACTGTGAATGGCAAGTTGCTGCGCCCTGGGCATTTCAGAAAGTTCAATGGCGGCAGGGTGCGGTACAGAGAAGAATTGGTGCGTACTGCTGGCTTGCAGCTTGCAAGGGATGCTTGTGCTTC
Source organism: Ettlia oleoabundans (assembly GCA_019693395.1). Classification (NCBI taxonomy): domain Eukaryota; kingdom Viridiplantae; phylum Chlorophyta; class Chlorophyceae; order Chlamydomonadales; genus Ettlia; species Ettlia oleoabundans. The sequence continues at coordinate 29,624 of JAAMXP010001856.1, read as the reverse complement.
ACGCGGGTTTTTTCTTTTCTGCCTCAATGACGCATGCTTAGTGCCGCCCGCCGCTATGCTGCTTACTACTAGGTAGCTTAACCAGCTACTGTGCTACAAGCTACTAGGATCTTCTTTCCATGTCCCTTGACTGACCACCAACCAATGCAGCCGCCCTGCTGCCTTGCCACTGGCACTACACTGCTGCTGTCCCACCCATGCTGCCGCAACTTGTGCCTCCCCCCTGCAGGCACGGTGGAGCCAGTCCATTGTCATTGAGCAGCCTGGCTTGGCCATCCGCATCAATCGGGTGTACAGCAAGCGGCAGAAAGCTTTCCTGCCATGGTTTGATATTTGGGCCTTCCTCAGCGCCAAGCCACGCTGGCGGTTGGGTGGCGTGCTGGGCAGAACATTCCCCGAGGTGGCGGCGTCGGCGGCATTTGGCGGCGGGCCGTTGGACTTCTCAGCCGGCTTTGTGATGTCGTGAGGAGCTAGTACCGGCACAAGCCACACGGCACCAGCCGCAGCAGCCCCTTGACCATAAGGATTATGAGGGTGCTCGGTGCCAGCTGAGAGCCACTGCAATATGGCGTGCACTGCTAATCCAGCCAGTCTGACTGAACGTTGCACCCTGCTGCCCTACAACATAGCTTGCACCCTCGGCTGTGCAGTTGTTTCGCTTTATCCACAGCCATTCTTTCCTAGCTTTGCCGCATTGCCAGCAGCAACCGAAACTTTTCTTCAGTTGGTTAGTTTGTTAGGTAGCCCAGCCACCATACCACACTGTGTTAACAACCTTTCTGTCTGACCAATGCACTGTGTGGTCCTTAGTAAATCTGCTGAATATCGCCCACTTCCTTTTCATTTTTCAGCCGGTTGGGCCTGCCGCTGCATTTACTCGCTAATGCGGCAGGCAATGCTGTGCTGCCTGCAACGTCAATGACTGCCGTTCATGCCTATGTATCATCACTTTGGCCAGTAGCATTGATAGTTGGTGGTTTTGCCAATCACTACATACCATACCTGCCATCGCAAGGCATTTACAAGCTCCAACAGACAGCTGCAAGCACCGGCATGAGGCTGTGCCAGCACTCGCCGCCTGTCCCGCCCCACCACCAGTCCGTACTCAATAGCATTTGCATGTCGGCGGTAACACGCTACCTGTCTGTTATACATCTTGGCTGCTTTACAAGCATGTTCCGCTTCGGCTTCGACGACCCGGCCGGCGGCGAAAATGCTGCTGATGCGGTGCCGAAACCAGAGGAAGAGATGGGCTCTGAGGCTGCGCAAGTCGTTGTAGAGGCGATAGAGGTACCATCTAGCGAGGTAAGGGCAGCGGTCCATGGCTGCGGCAGCGGCGGCACATGCGCTGCCGCCGATGCCACAAAGGCACATTTGGCTGCCGCCACTGAGCAACATCTTTGGTTACCTCCACCAAATCTTCCGACTGGCGCATGCAGGGTAAGCCCACAGGTTACCAAGACACTGTGCTCATCTCGTCTCAGCTTTCATTGATCAAGGTAAGCGCGGTAATCCGGCTGTTGATGGCAGGCTGCTTACCTTGTGCTCCCTGCCTCTCTCTCACTCTCTCTCTACCCATGCAGACTGCTTGCCTGCTTGCCTGCGTGCATCGCTGCTACACCATTCTTCCTGGGCATCCGACTGATTTACTGCTTGCACAGGTGTCGCACCACGCAACCGCCCTTTGCAGGGCGTGATCAGCAATGGGCAGGCGGCGGAGCTGCTAGCTGATGACAGGGTGGCCTCTAATGACCTCATAGCAGGGGTGTATGAGGGTGGCTTCAAGTCCTGGGAGGGGGGCGTGGATCTGGCACAGTTCCTGGCAGCGGCCCTGAACCAGCAGCAGCAGCAGAAGCGGCGCAAGCAGCAAGAAGAACGAGAGCAGCAGCACGCAGCCGAGCAGCCAGCTGCGCAGCAGCAAGCCCAAGAGCAGCGAGAACAGCTGCTGGAGCAGGATCTGGCAGCGAAATTGCCACCCTTGCAGCTGGACGCAGGGACTAGGGTCATGGAGTTGGTGAGATCATGCTGTGATCATGCTATGGTCTGTACAGAGTGCCACGTGGGAAGGCCGCCAACATACCCCCGCTTAAAGCAGGCCTGCTGCTGTCTTACATTCCACAGTGGGCCAGCTGGCTGACCGTCTGTTAATCGAGGTATTCTGTTCATGGTTGAAGAGTCGGCTGGTCGTGTTCCTCGTCTGCTTGCGCAGGGCTGCGGTCACGGCTTGCCGGGCTTGGTGGCGCTGTCAGCTGGGGCTGAGGTGCATTTCCAGGTAGGTGTGTGGGCTGGTACCACTCAAATGAACACATGGTCAGGTGAACACATGGCTTGCTCTGTTATGCGCTTTCCTGCAACTTGACCTGTGCTTGTTGCATGGAAAGCGTTCAAGGGAGGCTGGTATCTGCTCCAATTTTGCTGCCTGCCATGCCCGCTGTGCAGGACTACAACCGCAGCGTGTTGAGCACGCTGACCATACCCAACGTCGCCGCCAATGCCAGTGCCTGGGCCACGAGGCGTGCTGCAGCGGCGATGGCGGACAGCAGCGGCAGCGGCGGTCTAGGTAACGGGGCAGCAGAGACACAGGGGCCATCAAGCGCCAGCGCGCGATATTTTGCGGGCAGCTGGGACTCGCTGCCAGGGTTGCTGGAAGGACTGGGTTTGGCCCACAGCTACGACTTGGTGCTGACAGCGGAGACGATTTATTCCCTTGAGGCGATACACAGCCTGTACCGCTGCATCAAGGCCTGCCTGCGCCCGGGCACAGGAGTGGCATATGTGGCCGCCAAGAGCTACTACTTTGGTGTGGGTGGCGGTACTGCTGCCTTCAGGCGGCTGGTAGAGGAAGGTGGCATCTTCAGCTGCCGCACGGTGGCGGTAGTGGATGATGGGGCCTCCAACAAGCGCGAGATCCTGGAGCTGTCGCCTAGGCAGCAATAGGCCGTAACGATTTAGGCAGCAAATCTGGGAGCAACTGGCGGAGTTGTCCATAAACGGTGCATTCATGGCCCTGTGATAGGACTGTGATATTGTACCAGGTAAAGATGACTCCTTGACATGGTTTTTCTCCGGTAGCATGTTACGAATATACGGCTGGGACGGGAAAGCACAACTATAGCAAACCGGCCTGCTGTTGGCTGCCGCCGGCATTGCCACTCTTGTCGTGAATGTTACAGAATCTTATAAACTCATTCATCACCGCCTCCCTCTCCTCCATATCACGTAAGGGACCAACCCTGCAGCATGCTGCTGCAAATAGCTTCTCCTCATTGCGTCGGGTCCTACATGGCGCCGGCTGGCAGGCCGGAGGGCAAAATGCATCTGCAACTGCAGGCATGATATCTGCTGTCCAACACGCGTTGAAATATCTTGAATATCCCCTTGCTCGCCAAAGCAGAGTACTCGCATTCAACCGAAGCGGACGTTTGGTTTCCGACAGCGGAGTGACACCCTACGCCACTTGCCGCGAACCGGGCATGACAGCAACTTCCGGTGGCGGCCTGGCTGCGCCGCTGTTCCGCGAAAGGTACTGGCAGCCAGTGCAGGTTGGGGCCAGCGGCCAGGGTGCAGCCCAATTCGCGCAGCCCGGCACCCGTGACCCGCAGCTGAGCCCCACCAAGGCCGCCAGCCGCATGGGCAACCTGCGAGTGCTGGACCTGCGGGCTCTCCCGCGCGACGACGGCCCGCCGACCGAGCTGCGCGCCCGCAAAGAGAAGCTCGCCTTCTTTGAGCGCCAGTGCAGCCGCGTTGCAGAGGGACTCTATGTGGGTGCTGAGCACGTGGCACGCAGCCGGGAGACGCTACGGGAGGCGGGCATTACGCACGTGGTCAACTGTGTCGGCTTCCTCTACCCGCCGTATTTTGAAAACGAGCTGAGCTACAAAGTGCTCTACCTGCAGGGTGCGCCACATTGTCATGATATCTGTATGCATGTGGCAGCCTATGGCGTGTTGTTCCACTGCCTGGCTGCACCAACATGATGGCTCCGTGCGTAATGCAATGCTGCAGCTTTAGGTGTTTACGATACACAGCGAAATTATCCACCTGGAAACTGCTAAAATGCATATTATAGTCCTAAATGAGCTGCAGATATGCCGGGGGAGGACATCCTGAGTGTGCTGTATGACGTGTTTGACTTTATCGAGGTGACGCGCTTGATGGGTGCTGCTCGGCTGCTGCAGATCAGCCCATGCAATGTGCAGCTGCACCGGACATCCAACAGCGTCCCAAGACGCTTGAATTTGGAACTAGCACAGATCCTGGGCAGCGCCACAACAATTGTTGCTGGGCTGCAGTGGCTGTGCCGCCTTCCCCTCTACCTGCAAAATTGCCTGCCCTTCCAACCAAATCACCCCTTCTCCACCCACCCGCCTGCAGGAGGCCATGCACGGTGGACGGGTGCTCATACACTGCTCCCAAGGGGTGTCGCGCTCAGCCACGCTGGCTATAGCATATCTGATGTGGAAGCAGGGCGCAGCTTACGATGATGTGTTCCAAGCCGTCAAAGCGGCGCGGGGCGTCACCAACCCCAACATTGGTTTCATATGCCAGGTGGGTTTGCCTGGCGTTTGCAGCGGGCGTTGCGGGGGTCTGGTTGCACTGGTTGGCTGTTGCATTAGCGACAGTAGATCGTGCCATTGCTTCTATGTTTGTGATTGTTTGTATATATGGGCCTACTCATATCCGCCCGCCCATCTCCTTCCAAGCAGCTGCTGCAATGGCACAAGCGGCGGCATGCGTCCCTGGAGAGCTGCCGCTTGTACCGTATTGCACCTCAGTCGTCTGCAGCGGCGCAGTACCTAGTGCCTAAGCCTGTTGGCGGCACACTTGGCAGTGGCAGCCTGGACCGTCGCGGTGCTTTTGTGCTGCACGCTCCAACAGCTGTGACGATCTGGGTTGGTGAGGGCTGCCCAGAGGCGTTTGTGGAGGCAGCCCAACGCTTTGCACGCCAGTTGCAACAATATGAGGCCGCAGCAGGGCCTGCAGTGGTGGTGCAGCAGGGCCAGGAGCCGGCGGCGTTTTGGATTTCCCTGGCAGCTGCTGCGGCGGCGGGCGAAGGTAGTAGCAGCAGCCGCCGTGGCAGCCCTGCTGTGGCATTGGCAGCGGATGCGTCAGCGGCAGCAGCGGGGCAGCCCCTGGCTGTGGGGGAGAACAGGAGCTATGACAAGGATTTCGAGGTGGGGAAGCTTGGCATTGGGGGTTGAGATAAATGTACAGCTGGATGCATCGCCACTGGTTGTTTGCAACGGGGATTGGGGTGATCAGTTGTGCCTGCCCATCCACATTGTGCCCCGCTTCCGCCACAAACCTTGATGCCGTTTTATGTCGCTGCGTCCGTGCAGCTGTACCACCGCTCCCTCACTGCCCGCACCAATGGTGACTCTGGGGACAGCGCACGAAGCGGCGGCGGGGGGCGCAAGACGCCGAGGGATGAGGAGAGCGGGGATGCCGCCACCAGCCCCAACGACCGCCTGCGCAAGCAGGCGAGGATCCACAGCCGCCGTCGCAGCCGGGACATGCGGAGCGCACAATTTGTTGGGCTGGTTGTGCTTGCAATGTGTGCTGATTAGAACCAATGACTGCTGTGCAGGTCTCTTGAATGCTGTAAAAGGAACAAAGCATCCCAGTCCCACTTGCTTGCCTGCCTGCCTGTCCCGTAATCATTTGTTGGCCATGATTTTCCTCCTGCAGGCACGGGGCGACGAGCGGCCACCGTCACCTGGCAAGAGGCGACGGGAGCCGCCTGCCGACCTTACACTGGAGGACCTGCCGGGGGTCAGCATTGACTCTGCCACAGCACAGGTGTGTTGGTGGGCTTTGCGATGCATAAGGAGTTAGTATCACTCCGGGTGGCTGGCTGGCCGGCCGGCCGGCCAACCCCTGCAGTCAGCTTGATTTACCTTGCATGCTTGTGACATGGCAGCACTTACCAAGCAGTTGTTGGTCCGATGTTACCCAAAGCAGATGCGACTGTTGTGATGCTGCAACACAGCTGTAGTTTGCCTGAAACAAGACTCCCTATGCTGCACAATATCGATTCCTATTGACAGGAGGCTTGCGTGCTTTTGCTCCTACCCAGCCCCAATGCACCCACCTCACTCAAGTCGACCTCTTGCCTCCACCTGGCCTGCTGCCTGCAGCTGGGCAAGAAAGAGCGGACGTTGCAGGAGGCGACCAGCCCAATGTTACTGGGCCGTACCGCCTCAGATCAGGGCATTTTGCCATGCCGGGCGTCATCTGGGGATGAGATATGTAGCGACGGTGCAGGTGCATACACTCCCCGTGGCAGTCGCAACAGCAGCGAGCAGCAGCAATGGCATGAGCGGCAGCAGCAGCACCTGAGGGGTCGACAGCGTCAGAGCAGCAACCTGGGCCGACCTGCACCTGTTGCAATGGCACCTGTGGGAGGAGGTGGACAAAACAGCCACGCTGCCCGTACCAAGCCTTATGTTCCGAGATTGGCGCTGCCATAGCAGAATTTACGTTGCGGTCTCACTTCTGTCCTGGTTCTTGCACGTCCTGCAAAGGATGGATTTTCTGCAAAGTGGTGCACCATGGTTGCAAGGCTGAAATATTTGTGACTGATACAGCAGTTGTGGTGTGGTGAGAGCATGAGGATACACCCAGCACCCACCCCACCTACACACAACACGCCGTTTTCAAGCGCATTGTGCAGCGTTGCCGCGCCACGTCAGCAGCGGTGATGCCATACTGCTTGATTTGGGAATGCCATTTTACACTAACCACTTCGCACTATTTTGTGCAGCGATTGGTGATGTTACCCCTACCTGTTTTACTGCAGATTTGTCTTGCAGCTCTCAGTCAGCTCGTCGAGCGCGGTAATGCGGCACTGTGCAGCCCTTGGGTTACGGCGCTACAAATCCACGGCATATGGCTCGTAGTATTGCTAGCAAGTTTGTGGGTGGTAGCCGGCAAGGCCAGGCTGCGCGAACTGCAGCGCCAAAGGCGCCGAGCACTGGGGCGCCGCCCAAAATCCAGTAGTAAAAGCAGCTTAGCCACAATCACGGTTGAGCAGGAGGTGCGCGGCTGAGCCAGGGCTCCCTGTTTCGCAACCGCCAATGCCGCTGCTACCGCCGTCCCGCCCTCTGCATTCTTGTGGTTGTTCATACACCTGCCCTTTATCCTTGCAGGCTGGCCAGCCCAAGCTACCACCCGTGACAGTGGTACTGCCTGTCCGCGGCTGCCGCAGCCACAGTATGGCCAACTGGCGCTCAATGTTGAGCCTTGAATATGGTGCGCCCATGATGGGGTGTGATTCCAAAACTTCCGTTTCACTTATGGTATCTCATTGCTGCTTTCAAACGGGTATACCCTGCGCGGTCTGCTTTTCGAAACTGTGCGTCCTACAGGAGGCAGCCTTGAGTTTGTGTTTGTGCTGGAGGACAAGGCAGACCCAGCCTATGGCGTGATCACAGCCCTAGTCCGGGAGATGCAAGGGCGGCGGCCCGTGCGCATCCAGGCGGCGGGTTTTGCGGAGCACACCAGCCAAAAGATACACAAGTAAGTGATGAGATACCTCAGAGTTCTTACCTCAGAGTTTGTCTTTTTGGGGGGGAGTTTATATTGTTGATTGAATGTCTTCACTATTAATTCTTATGTTTTCTTTTTGCCATGCATTGTGGAGGTGACACCAGGTCCAACCACCACTCCGCAGCTGCCTCACCTCCCTTCGGCAAACGTCACCGCCCCTGCAGCGGTTGCAGCAGTGCACCCGTCATCACCACAAACCACAAATCCCCCCCGCTCCCCAACCCCCCCTCTTGCCGCAGCCTGTTGGCCGGCATCCGCCAGGCCTCTGCCGACTCGCAGTATGTGTTGTGCCTCGATGACGATGTACTGCCACACCCTGGCCTGCTGGAGGCTTTAGTGGCAGACATGGAGGCAGACCCGGGGCTCTTCATGGCCACAGGTGGGCCCTGTAGTTTTGTGGTAGCTGCACAAACTGGTACTTGCACAAGTACCTCTGTGTTTCCCTCGCTTTGCTTCTCTTGGGCCTTGGTACTTGCTGGTAGTTGCGAGTATGTACCTCTGTTTCCTCCTCTGGGTTTTGTTGGTGGGTGGGATGGTGTGTTGGGCGGTGGGTGCGTATGGCTGTCATGGCATGAATTGTGTGTGGGTGGCGGGTTTACACCGGTAGCTGTAGCGTTTGTGAGTGCTGGTCCTTTCTTGTCTGTCGTATGGCTGTTTGGCCTCATTCACATTCACGTATTACCCTGAGGCGCCCCACCATTTACCCGTGAGCCACCATCCACCTTTTGAACTATCACCTGCCCAGCACCCGCCAAGCGCCACCCGCCATGCACCATCTGCCTTCATCTACCACCTGCCCTGCTCTCACGCTTCCACGTACCACCTGCCCTGCCCCACCTGCCTTCACCCACCACTTGGCAAACTCCACCTGCCTTTGCCTTCCACCTGCCCTGCTCTCATCTTCCATCTACCACCTGCCCTGCTCCATCTGCCTTCAACTACCACATGCCCTGCTCCACTTGCCTTTAACACCACCCACCCACCCACCCACCCACCCCCTCCCTGCAGGCTACCCATTTGACATACCGGCGGAGGGCGCCTGCCTGTTGTCTTACGCCGCCCTCTCCTATCACCTCCCCCTCATCGTCCCCTTCTCCGTTAAAGAAAGAACGGAGTTTGTGTGGGGCGGCTGCATGCTGTTTCGTACGGCGGAGATGCGGCACGACGGTCGCGGCATACTGCGGGTGGGTGGGCCCGCATAGTGCTCTGCGGACTGTTGGTTACTGTGCTGCTTTGCCTGTAACCTTTGGTGTTGGACATTGTAGTGCTTTGCCAAGAGTGTTGGATGCTGAAACCGAACTGCTTTGCCACATTGTCGAATACAGTCCTGAGTTACGATTTTGCTAGAAAATGTACTGCTTTGCCATCTTGTTGGTAATGCGTGTATATCGTTGTTAGCGCTTAGTTCATTCAGCTGTGATTGGTTTCCTTGCCTTTTTGACCTATGCTGATGGTATCCTCTGCTCAGGCATCATCTTTAGCTGCCAATTTTGATGGCACTCTTGTCCCTTTGAGGGGATGCCATCCTTGTCTGTCATGTGCTGATCTTGCATTTTAGGCC